>PISX010004894.1:0-111639 GCA_004024625.1 Mellivora capensis | reverse complement strand
TGAGCTGACCACAACAGAGGCTATCATTTCCTCACAACAGAGACTAGTCAGAAGGCAGACATGATGAAAGTGTGTTCTATGGCATAAATAAAGTACTCTTGGCAGGGAAAGGGAAGAGGAATTCTTTGTTTCTAAAGAAGTTGGGGAAGATTCACGGAGCACTGGATGCCTCAGTCAGTTAAGTATCTGACTCTTGATTTCAGCTCAGGTCATGATCTCAGAGTCATGGGACGGAGCCCTGCATCAGGCTCCACACTGGGCAGAGAGCCTGCTTAAGATTCTCACTCTCCCTCTTCCTCTGCCCCTTTTCTCTCCCTCTCTCTCTCTGCCCCCAATTCTAAAAAAAATAAAAATACATTAAAAATAAAAGAACTCAGGGAAGATTCAGAAAGTAGAGATGAGTGTGTCAGTCTAAATGAAGAAACTGGAAATATAACATTGAGACAGAAGAGATGACAGTTGAAGATGGGACCTTAGGGAACACTAACATTTAATAATTAGATAAAGGCAAGTTAATAAAGAAAACTGAGAAGAGAGGACACCAAAAGGAAATGGTGAACTGAAACCCAGAAAGGATAACATTCCAAGACAAGTCAGAAACTGTCTATAAAGTCACTTCCTGGGAAATCATGAGATGTGATCTGAGAAGAGGCCATTGGATTTGAAAGGATGGAAGTCTTGAAGATGAAATCCATTGGTTTTTCTCCATAGTGATTTGAGAGATGAAAAGAAGGTAAAATATGTAAGTATTAAAACAGCATTTATGACAGTTAGGTAATATTTGCTGTGCAAAATACTCCCCCAAAAGAGGGAGGGATTCAAAGCCAAATATATTTTGGACATGCTGCATACTTTATACCTGTATGGAAACTTCTTAAAGATCTATTCAAGATTTTCTCATATTGAGAGATGAGAAAAGAGGGGGAATGTTCTCATTTACTTACAAACCGATAATACCAAAGCAAGAAAGCAAACATAGTATCTTTAAACTAGCCCACAAGTGTTGATCAATAATATTTAACTCCTACTGTCACTAAATTTGTGTTACTAAGCAAAATAAAACATGTGGTTAAGGAACAATTCAGATTTTTTTTAGGATTTTATTTATTTATTTGAGAGAGAGAGAAGAGAGAAGGAACAGGATGGGAGGGAGGGGCAGAAGGAGCCCCATCCCAGGACAGGATCCCAGGCCTTGGGATCATGACCTGAGCCAAAGGCAGATTTTTAACTGACCAAGCCACCCAGGTGCCCCTCTGATAAATTTTTTATTCAGTATATTTGGGGGAAAAAAGGAAGCAATAAAATATGTTTCACTTCTGTTATAACAAACTTGTAGAGAAGTCAGATTGCCAGCCTGATCACCATGATGAGATGTCTGATTTTGGCCAATTTTCACAATTTCCCTCTCTCTGATCTATAAAACAGAAATAAGAATAATATCTAAGAAAGAAACTAAGGTTTTGGAGGGGAGGGGAGTGAGGGGTTGGGTGAGCCTGGTGGTGGGTATTATGGAGGGCATGTATTGCATGGAACACTGGGTGTGGTGCATAAACAATGAATTTTGGAATACTGAAAAGAAATAAAATAAAATAAAATGGAAAAAAAGACCCTATCACAGCTCAATAATGAGACCATAACCCAGTTAAAAAGTAAGCAAAGGATCTAAATACATATTCCTCCAAAGAATATATACAAATGGCCAATAAGCACATGAAAAGACGCTCAACATCATTGGTCATCAGTGACTGACTCAAAATCACAATGGTACTACTTCACACCACTAGAATGGCTATAATAAAAATGGCTGATAATAACAAGTGTTGGTGAAGTTGTAGAGAAGTCAGAACCCTGATACACTGTTGGTGGGATAAAATGGTATGGCTGCTTTGGAAAATAGTTTGGTGGTTCCTCAAAAGGTTAAACCTAGACTTCCTGTATGACCTAGCAATTCCTCTCCTAGATATAAACCAGGAGAATTGAAAATGTATATCTGTGCAAAAGAAGTTATGCACAAATGTTCACAAATAATCATTGCATTATGCATAATTGCCAAAAAAGTAGAAACAACCCAAACATTTATCAATGATGAATGGATCAATAAAATGTGGTACATCCATTCCAAAGAATATTTTTCAGCAATAAAAAGGAATGATGTGTGAATGCATGTTATAATATGGATGAACCTCAAAAATATTTAACTAACTAAAAGAGTAAAAAAAAAAGAATAATATCTATTCTACAGGGAAGATTATATGAGATAAAATGTGGAAAACACTAAACACATAGACAATGCTCAATAAATAGTGATGTGTATCATTACCATTACTATGAAACTTTTCATAGTTCCTTCAGCATTAAGCTGACATAAAGTAGAACTCAAATAATCTGGGCTCCCTGATGAAGTGATGTTAATGAACCTGTAAATCACTCAGGCATAATTTACACGCTAATAATCAAGAGTTGACAGAGGAACAATTACGTTTGGTTACTTCGATTTCATGTGGAGAAATCTGTACTTGAGAATGAATAATCAATAACCATGATCCTTGCAGGAGAACCACGTTTGTGGGATTTGCTCATCATCCACCTGATAGCAGGGAAATGGAATAATTTAATGCATATTCCTATCTGGGGCTCACACTTACACACACACACACACACACACACATTCCTCACTGAGAACATAACAAGTCTGTGCTTTGCTGTCATCAGCCTAATCATTGGATTAAATCATTCCTCAAGGAATCTATTTTTTGAAAGGATACTATAGAAAAGTGGTTAGCCATTTTTGTAATTAAAGACACTTCTTTCGGGGCGCCTGGGTGGCTCAGTGGGTTAAAGCCTCTACCTTCGGCTCAGGTCATGATCCCAGGGTCCTGGGATCGAGCCCCACGTCGGGCTCTCTGCTCAGCGGGGAGCCTGCTTCCTCCTCTCTCTCTCTGCCTGTCTCTCTGCCTTCTGTGATCTCTGTCTGTCAAATAAATAAATAAATCTTTAAAAAAAAAAGACACTGCTTTAAATCTTAACATGAATTAAAAACTTGAACATAAAATCTGCTCTGAGGAAAATGTGATTATCTATGTCGCTGCTGCCAAAGAATCCCCTCCCTGAGAATTTACAGCCTGTGACCGTGTGGGCTGTGAACATCGTGAGAGCTTTCCTCTCAAACCTCCCAGATTGAGCCCTGCCTCCCACACAGCTTTTTTTCTCTTTAAACATGGGATTTTTAACTCATTTTTGCTTTTAATGTCAGCCTTATTCTGAGGTGATTTATGGACTCTAGCATGAAGCACAAGAAAAGTTGTTTAAGTCCCCTGTCCCCCATGTTGCAGCAGAAATAAATACCTGAAATTATCAGCAACACAATGGTCTTAAGTTGTATAGATTTCAAATTCTTGCTTAGAGAGCAGCACTGAATTCCTGTCAGAATGCCTTTGGAGATGGATTTTTTTTTTCTGTCTACCATCTGGGCTTTTTATATCTGCCAGCCTTAGGAGGCAATTTCCATATTCCTTGTCTGTCCAGAGAGAGGTCCCCATAAGCCCATAATAATTGCACTATAGTGAGGAGAACAATCTCACAGTTTCTGGCTGCTACCTTCCACCTCTGCTGAGTCCACACACACTCTTCATTCCCTCTTCCAGCACCTCCAAAGCCAGAAAGAAAGTAACCAGTTCACCTACACATTCATAATTCTTCCGCACATCTCTACTTTTCAAGGTGGAGACAAGCATCTTAGAAGAAAGATGTGCCGATCCAGTGTCCCACTGTTATTATGTGATGTTTTCAATTTCCATCATGTTCCCTCCAATCAGCCCACACCAGAGATAGTCCACTGGCTAACTTCAAACTCACAAAACCCTTTTAATATAAAGAACAGAGTAAGATCAGTCATATGTACCTGACTCTTGCCACCACTAGCTTCCTGGCCAGTTCCTGTTTATTCTTCAAGTCTAAAGGGTAACTTATGCAGCAACACTTTCTCCCAGCCCTCCTCCCTCTCCCAACACACACACTAATCTGGGATAGGTCCCTCTGTACAATGGACTAAGAAACATAATTTTTTTCTTCATGGCATTTAACATTAATTGTAACTATGGGTGATCTGTAATTGTGTTTTAGTGTTTTTCTCCCCCACTGGACTACTTGCCCACCTCTGGTTATTGTTGCATGAATGTTGATCAGATGAATCATTGAGAGTAGTAGCTTTCACCAAAGAAAGCAAGGATGACAAGATGATGGCAGTGCTTAGATCTCAGTTCCAAAACAGAGGCATGATGAGGGAGGAACAGGGATGAGCCACTGCATTCCTTTGGCGTTTAGGAAAGCTTTTAATCTAATTAGAATTCATTTCATGAGCCTGGCCCTTTAAATTTTAAATGTAGCAAATAAACCCACTTTGATATCATCACATCCTTGGGAATACTATTTCTCCCCTGTTATTGTTTTCTGTAACTGACCCAGAACATTAAAATGCAGTGCCTGCTTTTGTGGCCAATCACGTAGGATACAAAGTACCATTACAAAATAGCCCATTGAGGAGAATAAACATTTACTACCATCTTCTATTCATTTCCCTGATCAATTGCCTCTAATGGCTACTCTGTGCTATCTCCCTGTTGATGTCTTTCCTGATGCCTCTTTTTCTGCTCTGTGCTTCACACATTTTACCACAGGCATACTCTCCACCGGAGGATTTTCCTGTGTGGGTTTTCCATTGTGTGGAAGATTCAGAGCGCATCATTAACCCCAGACTGGCCTCCTGACATTTACAGAAATGCCCAGAAGTGCCCCTCTCCCCTTATCAGCCAGTATGTGCTCGGAAAATGCAAGCAATTATAATACTGTCTTGAGGTAGAAACATAATTAGGAAATCAAATCGCTGAAGGCAAAAGTAACTACAATAAGGCTTTCCAAAGCCAAACATAGGTGATTTATTAAAAATTGTCCATACTCATCTGTCAGGCTATTTTCCAGAATTCAAATTCTCATTTAACACTTCTACTCTTACCTATGATGGCACTTAAAAGGTTATTTGGAATGTTGTTCATAATTATGAATTCTTATGGTCTTACAGAAACCAAAATACCAAGAGCAAATTTATGCAAGGGTAAGAAGTCGGTTGTAAATGTTTTTCCTCTAAATAGATTCTAGAAATTTCTTCATACTGAAAAGAATCAACCACGTACATAGGTTCTGCTAGAAAATATTAATACGCCTCCCAGCAGATTGATTCAACAAATACTTATTAGGTGCCCAGTATGTATCTGACGCTGATGAATGCAAAACTGAGTAAACCTGTAACGTATTTATTCCTCAGTGTCCTCACCTCCAAAATGTTAATAACAATAGTACCTATCAAATATTTGTCATATTATATGAGTTAAAACATGTGAAGAACTCAAGGTAGGGCCTGACATCTAGTAAATGCTCAAGAATGACAGCCATGATTATTTTATATTATTGTATTAATTACAATTGTAATTATGATTGTCATAAATTATAATTATCAGTTCTTATAATAAGAAGAGGAATCCACTTAATGGGCAAGATTTAACTGTAAACATATAAATATGGACCCCCTGTGGTTGTTCTGGCTGCTTCTAGTGTTTTTTCAAACCTCATTTGCTTTGACAACACCACTACATGGGTAACAAGTCTAGTGCAGAGCTGACCCAGCATTGGACATTTCAGAGACTTTAAACCAAACCAATAAAATAAGGTCTTGTCTGACCTCTTCCTCCCCTTCACTTCTTTCCAGAGAAAACTTAGAAATATTTCTTTCTGGAGAAGGCCCAGGTTTCCAGTTTAATCTGTCCTGGATCACTTTCCATCTTCAAGTGAACCCAAATATCAGGTTAACCCTGAACATAATTTGTTCATCTATTCCTTTTGGGTTTTGTTTTTGTTTTGTTTTGTTTTGTTTTGGGGAGCAATCTACAAAGCAAGGATAATTATAAAAATAACAAACATTTATATAATCCTTTGAGCCAAACACTCTTTTTTTTTTTCTTCAGTGCAAAAGGTGGTTTTATTAAAACACAGAGACAGGACCCGTGGGCAGAAAGAGCTGCTGAGCCAAACACTCTTGTGAGCACTTTCTAATTAACATTTAATTCTCACAATAACAGTGATTACCCCAAATTTACAGATGAGGAAGTTGGGGCGCAGAGAAGTTAAGCCATTTGCCCACTGTCACACAGATACCCAGGATTTGAAACCAGTCAATGCTCTCAAGGAGGACAATATACTGGTCCTTATCCTACTCCATTCTTACCTCGATAATAAATTTTGCCTAAGCCAAAACTTACAGTGTTTCAAAACCAAAAGCCTCAGGAGCTCCTTAGAGGGAAACAAAAGCATTTGTTTTGTCCTGTTCCGTGGAGTTTAACTGTGCAGTTTCTATGACTCAGTTACCATACATCTAGCTTGCCCAGGACGATCCAGGTTTGCACCTGTTGCCCAATCACAAAAATAAACAGCACTCCCTTTCACTTTCAGTGACGTCCTTCTGAGTAATTTAAATTAGATGTCTGATCTACAAGTTAATATGTCTGAAAGTGGGAAGTGAATCTGTGTGTATGCGCAAGTGTGTTTCCCCTGAGATTTTGAATTCTTTACCTTTAAAATTTTTGCTTTTTTCTGGAATTTGTCTTTTAGATTTCTACTTTTAAAATTAAATCATCCATCTTAGTTGTCCCCTGGCAGTAGGGGAAGGGAGTATAAAGGATAATGGGCCTTTATACCCATGACACAAAGTGTTGACAGTAATTCTAATTAGATTTTGGTGATTTTCACATTTTTCCACTTAGTTCATGAATTGTCGAAGTTACTTTTGTAAAAGTATATGAATGTATCCTTGGCCAAACACTGTTAATCACTTTGTATTTGTTTTTTTCATCTTTCATATCCACTCATCTGATTATTAAATAAGAGAAAAGAATCCTCTTCTAATTCCTGAAGTTTTGGGGCACCAGTGGCCTCAAAGCTTTCATGCATTTTGAGGGTACATACAAAGTAATAAGTAATGGGTTTTGTTTCCTTCAGTGACTTTTGACTGCTTCTTGTTCTGGTTTCATTGTCCTTGAAGCTACTTTGTTTTATGACTTCTGCTTGTCTTTTCTTACTCCAAAAATAAATAAATATAATTCACAATTATACTTCTTCTATGTGCCTTCTGGGTGTCCTCCCACCACTTATCATTGTTTTAAAGACGGAGTGAGTCTCCTGTTACAGATTATAAGTAGATATCTGACGAGAACGCCCTTTTGTCTTCTCCCTCAGGTAAAATCTTACCTATTCTTCTAAGCCCACATTAAGTAGCTTCTCCTCTGTGAACCCTCTAGTCAGAATGAACTGCTCCCCGCTTTGTGATGCTGCAGTTTTGTTCATTCTGTGTTATGGTTTTACCCTCATGCTCACCTCCATCAGTTGCAACCTCAATCAGAGCAAGGGCTGTATCTTATTCATTTTTATATCCCTCCCTTGGGCTTAGCACAAGGTCTGGAATATACATACTTGAAAAATGCTTGATGAGTGATTAATACTTCATAGTACACAAAATTATTTCAAATATATTATCTCATCTTAGTTCTACAGCAATATTATGTAGCATAAGGTTATGGATGTCTCCATTTCATACATGGAAAAACTGAGAAATCCCAGAAGATAAAGGGTATGGAGAGAGGCTGTAAATCAGCCTATAGGTTTCTAACTAACTAGATCTATACAGATTAGACACGACTTAGTTTTTCAGGGCAACAAACATAATGTTGATTTAAGAAGAACTATTTGATGTGGAAACTTTTTCTAGTGTCCCGAGAACAATCTTTTCTGTTTTGGGTTTATAGTAACTGAGCTATCGGATTTGCTACCAGCCTCCCCCTGACAGCTTCACTTGTCACAAACTACACAGGACACAACGGATACACAAGTCAAGGAAGACAGGCCTTGCAACTATATTTTCCAAGAGGGTTTCCATGACTTTGAGAATGGCCTCCAGAGTTGACTGGCTTCCACAGAGCAGAACTTGGCCAACGTGCATGATGCCAGCCCACTATGAAAATGTCCATGCAGCAACAGCCCACAGCTGAGACAGTACAGGTAAGACTGCTCTCAGACCACTGAAATGTTGTCAAATCTCCTTTTGGAGCAGTCTCATCCTCCTCTCCTTAAATCACTCCCTGATTTTTCTCTCTGAGGAGGTTGGAATGCAAGAAAAATACATTGACATAAATTGACATAAAATTACACTGACCTCTGAACAAGAAACAACAAAATTTAATTACAAAATTTATGAAATATATGTAACATTAAATATATATATGTGTTGTTATATATATATATAGATAAATGTATATTTTTTTCCTTCTGCCTGCATTACTAAAATTGTTTCTAGTCCATAAACACAAAATAAATTAAGTATATAAAGAGACAGGGTCAGCAAATTGAGCCTAAGTTGAGGTGTGCCATAGTAAGGAGAGTTCTGGAGTAAAACAAGACAGGGGGGTTTGTTCTTTCAGCCAGTATTTATTGAGCACTTGCTATGTACCAGGCACTGTGCTACATGTTAGAGAGTCAGCACTATGTAAAATAGACATGGTCCCTGACCTTACGATGCTTACGCTCTCACAGGAAAGCCAGACTTTGACATTTAATTGAAATCAAGTATAAATGCTAATACTCAAAAAAGTCCAGGGAAGCCTGAGGAAGGAATATTTAAGCTCAGACTTGTAGATAAATATGTCTGTTAGACAAGGGAGGGAGAGGAAGATGAGGAAATGAGAAAGAGCTTTTCCGGTAGAGAAAGGTAAGAAGACTAATAGAAGCTTACTGTTCCATGTTACTTCTGATTAAGAAAGACTAAATCTGGCTGTCTGAGTAACCATGACAAATTAAGAATAGAGGGAGAAAGTCAAAGCCTGACAAGGTAGATAGAACATACATCCCGGGGAACCTCATTAAGTCACATTAAGGAGGTAGGACTTTAGAATATTCAAAACAATAGTACAGCAGTGAAGTTTTAAGGGGAGGAGAGGCATGAAAGACAATTCATCGACTACTGGATGAAAAGGGAATTGGAGGAAGCAAGAGGGGTGATAAGGAAACCATTAAGAGGCTATTACAGAGTCCCAGTGTAATAGATTGCAAAAATGGCTATAAAATATTCCTTTCCTTCTATCCGCAACCTTTGGTAGTGTCTTGCCACAGGAAGTCAGAGGCTCTGAATAGCATTAACAAAAATGGTGCAAAGGCCTGAAAAGTACTTGTACATCCGGGCTTCTTCTCCTCTTTTACTGCACTTGGAATATGGAGAACAGCATGTGGATAAGCCCACGTTAACCTGCTGAAGAATGAGAGACCACACATGGAAAAGAACCCCAACAAAAGGAAAAGAACATTTCCTTAGTCAAAAGCCATATGGCCATCCCTGCCCACCACTTGGCATGTAAGTGAGACCACGGTAGGTCATTAAAGCCATGCACTGTCTCATCAACAGATCACAGACCCAAGAGAAAGCCCAGCAGAGCTTCGCCAAACTGGCCCAGACCCAACAAGCTGCCCAGCTGACACACATAATTGTGAGTTCGGTAAAATGATTTTTATTCCAAGCCACTAGGTTACAGAAAATTTTGTGTTGTGTAGCAAACACTGACGGAAACTCTTGGCAAGAGGTGATACCGGCCTGAACTAGAATGGCCAGCAGTGACAAGCTGCGGAAGAGCATAGGACCTGGAGAAATGTAGGTGTTTTGGTCAAAAGAACTCCATGATTTTTGGCTTGGACTAATAGGTAGATGGTGGGACCTACTAGCTGAGCTGAAGGATAGTAAAGGAGAAAAAAATACACAGGGGAAGATGGCTAGTACAATTGAGAATATATAGAACTTCCGGTGGCTGGGAAACATCAAGGCAAAGAAGTCAAACAAACCAACGGAGGGATGGCTGGAGAACAACCAAGAGAGATCCAGGCTACAAACAGGGATTTAGGATTTGTTGGTGTGGACATTGTGAGGGAAGTCATGATAAACTTTCCTGAGCATAATGAGGAGAGTGAGAAGCCTAAGGGGACACTCGTAATCACTATATATGTCATTTTGGGCAAGTTACTCAATATTTCTAAGCCTGTTTTACTACCCATAAGATGATGTAATGTGAACTGACAGACCGAGCTATAATAAAGATTAAATACAATTTATTTCATTTCAATCGTCTGACACATATGAAGGGATAAAAAATGTTGATTATCTTCCCCATCACTTACAATCGAACTACACAGCAATATATTAGAGTCAGTTTTGCCCCGTTTTTTTTGTTCTTGAATATTTGTGAATTAGTGATGAGTTTTAATAGTGGACAATAAGAGTACTAGATTCTTCATTCTCCTTTTGAAATCTTAAACAATCTTTCTTAAGTTACTTGTGTCAGAATTACCTGCAATGATTATTTAAAATGCAAATTCCTTACCTCCACCCTTGACCTTCTGAACCAAAAGTCTAGAGGAGGCAAACAGGAATCTACATTTTTCATAAGCTCCCAGAGTGATCCTATACACACATTCCAAAGGTTCCCAAACCAACCCTTCCCTGTGGTTCCTTATTAATAATTTTAAAACAAGCTGAATTGGTGGAAATGTATCCAATATCCTGTGAAATTCACACGCAAATGACTCCTTCCTAATCAGCAACCACAACTCTCCCATCCTACTAACTCTGCCCCCACCACCACACAGTCACAAGGTAAAACTCTACAAAGGCTCCTCTGGCCTGGGAGTCTGACTGGCCTCCCTGGACGTGGAAATCCCTGGCCTCCTCCGGAAGCATCCTGTGATATTTCTAGAGAGGAGTCTGACCCATCCCACCGTCCCAGATCATCCCTCTGAGAGCATACCTGATCTCCTGTTGAAGTTCTGTCTCATGGCTCAGACAGTTACATACAGTACATGGTGTCAGACTCATGAAATCGGTTGCTGACTAAGAATAAATATTGTCTCACAGCTTTGAGACAGTTGAACATTTGAACAGAAAGGTTCAAATACTTTAAACTGATTGCAGAAAAAAATAGTCCCCACCTGTTCTGTTCTGCGAAATGTCAATAGACTGTTAAGCAGGCACGTCAGATACCTTGCTTTTTGCACAAATTACAGGGTAGAAGGGAAACCAAGAGAGCATAACTAGAAAGCCATATTTCAGGAGAATAAAGGCAGCCGCAAATCAGTGAGTGGAACCTGCATAGGTCGCTACTTGTCGTGGGCTTCTGGAGCTAAGTCCACGTGAAGAGGGGTAGGAATGCTCCTAGAGACAGAGCTCTCTAATCACGGAGGCGGAGGCGCTGCGCTAGGTACGCGTTTATGTGAACTTGCTTGTTTGTAACACCTGGAACCAAAAACGCAGAGCCACAGATACACTGTATTCATCTTTCCCAGAGCAATTTGCCTATTTCCCAGCAGCTGGAGTAGAAGGGAGGAGATAAGCTAGGGAGTCACACACGTGATCTAAAATAGCATGAAAGGCCTATGATTAAAATATGTTTAAATCTGTTCAATAACACCTTCCAGCTCAAAGTGCTTCTCCTTTCCAACTCTATCTCCATCTCAGTCACCTCCCCTGCAGGGAGCCTGGGCAGTTGCAGAACCACCACTGTTGGAAACAAAGGAAAGATAATCCTACACTGAATAAAATCATTAAGAGAGTGAAGAAGGCCCTAATTCCATGCTCTTATTATGAGATTGGGTTTTATATTTCTTCCAGTACATCATGAAACATTTATTTTTAAATAATATGTTAGCAGCAGGCTGTTGATTTACTACTGTTCGAATACCAGCCCCTAAACCCCCATGTTCAAGCATATCCTGTGTCCTTAACATGCTTCAGCCCAAATAATAATCAAATAGGATGAGGTGTGGCGCTCACCGTGAGAACACTGTGTCCCACTCATTTCCACCTTCATGTGTAAAAAAATCTTTGGCCTTAAAAATATTTTTTTTTAATTCTAGAAGAAACCAATATATATGCAAAGTTTTCTCAATTAGAAGGGGGCACTGCTCAAAATGAAAAGATAACATGTGCCTCCACAGGCTTGCTTTGGTTTCCTTTGACTCGAGGGCCAATGCCATTGTCACTAATGGCAATCCCCTTGTGCACAACTGTTAGTAAGAGTTGACACTGGGTAACTCAAGGAATCTATTGAGAGCCACAGTTTCCATCTCAAGAGAACCCGAATAAGTCAGGTAAGAAAAGGTGGATGGCATATGTCACTCCTTGTGAGAATTCCTCTCCCTCATGCCTAACTAGATCTCATCAAAATGAAGTTTTGGGGAGTCTCTGATGGCTAAAGATCTCAAAATCTGAGGATTAAAGAAGTAAAATCATTCTCTAATCACCATAATTTAAGTTAAAGTTATTCCAATATAATTCAACCAACGCCTTCTCTGTTCAAGACCCTGCTTGATAAATGATTCAAATACAATAGATTTTGCAAGCTTCTTTCATTAAGGTTTACCAATAACTGCTTTACAACCAAGTAAAAAAATACAAGCCTCATTTTAAATACCATAAGAAACCTGAGGCTCAGAAAATTTAAGTAAACTTACATGATATTAAGAAGCTAATAATACAAAATCATTCTGAAGCCACTATTCTTATTACTGTAAAGATATCGTGTTGGAGGAAAGACTAGTGCTAGGGCAATATCTTAGTCCATTTGGCAGCTAATAAAATACCACAGACCAAGTGGTTTACAAATGATAGGAATTTATTTCTTACAGTTCTGGAGGTTAGGAAGTCCAAGATAAAGGTGCCAGCAGATTTGGTGTCTGGTGAGAACCGAATTCCTGGTTCATTTCTGGTTTGTAACACCGTCTAGCTTTGAACTCCCTTGGAGGAGGGGGAGAGGGATCTCATCTCTTTTATATGGGCACTAATTTCATTCATTTGAGTTCTGTTCTCATAACATAATACCTCCTAAAGCCCCCACCTCTTAATACCTTAATACCTTAGGGGTTGAGATTTTAACCTACGGATTTGGGGAGAACATAAACATTTAGCCCATTATAGGCAACACCTAAAGATTAAATAGATACTTGATGCTAAAGCCAGAGGTGAAGGTTCACTTGATTCTTATAAAGTAGTGGGTACACCTAGAAATGATCTAAGTTAAAAAAAAAATCCCTAAGCCTTTGAATAACCTCAATCACTATTTTCAACTCAAAGTTGAAACTATATCATTTCTTGACCGTTCAAATTGTAAAGATTTTAGTGCAAAATTGTATGTCATTTCTATATTTTCACCTATTACAGTAAATATAGTTGTACATACAGCTGTAAATTTGTTTTGTAAATTTGAGCTGTATTAGGGAATATCTAAGAACATAGTATGTCCTACCCCCACTACTGCCCTGTGAAGAAAACAATTGCAGGTAATGTCTTCTATTAACGTGTTCATGTTTTTATCATGTGACCTCTCTCTACAGGTCAGAACTAAACCAGGATGCCCACAGCAAGAATTCACAGATGCCCACTTCTGAGTGGATGACAAAATAGTCAGGTCACAAGAATTACTAATTGGGTCCTGGAATAGTTGTTGAATCTTGGAAAATGTTCCAATGTTCCATAGACCTAACTTCATTGTGAAATTTGGAAAGCAGTTTTCTTTGCTTCCTCATTTCTCCATGACTTCTTAAAGCAAATCTCAACTACCTGAAGAAGACAATTCACTGGAGTCTAACAATACATTCATCAATGTTACCATAATTTTTAACCACAAATATGGAGAACTTTTTTATTCACACTAAATACATGGCAGACATAAAAAGATGCTCAACATCACTAACCATCAAAAAAATGGAAATCAAAACCACAGTGAAATATCACCTCACACCTGTCAGACTAACTATTATCAAACAGACAAATGTTGGTGAGGAGGTGGAAAAAAGAGAAATCTCATGCAGTCAATGAGAATACAAATTGGTGCAGCCACTGTAGAAAACAGTATACAGGGTCCTCAAAAACTAAAATAGAACGACCATACAATCCAGCAATTCCACTGAATATTTATCCAAAAAATGATAACACTAATTCAAAGAGATATGTGCACCTATATGTTCATGCAGCATGATTTACAATAGCCAAGATATGCAAGCAGCCTAAATGTCCATCAACAGATGAGTGGATAAAGATGCGGTACACACACACACACACACTGGAACATTACTATGTCATAAAAAGAATGAAATCTTGCCAATCACGACAACAAGGATGGACCCAAAGAGTATTATACTAAGTGAAATAAATAAAGATAAATATCATATGATTCTATTTATAGGAGGAATCTAAAACACAAAACTAATAAAACAGAAAGAGGCTCATAAATATAAAGAAAAAACTGGTGTTTGCCAGAGGAGAAGCGAGTGGGAAGATGGACAAAAAAGGGGAGGAGAGCCTGGATGGCTCAGTCAGTTAAGCATTTGAGTCTTGATTTTGGCTCATTTTCAGGGTCCTGGGATCGAGCCCCACATTGGTCTCTGTGTTCAATGGGGAGTCTGCTTAAAGATTCTCTCCCTCTCCCTCTACCCCTCCTCCTGCTCTCTTCCTTTCTCTCTCTCTCTCTCTCTCAAAAACAAATAAATTGGAAAAAAGTAGAGGGGATTAAACAGAGAAAACTTCAAGTTATAAAATACATAAATCATGGGGATACAAAGTGCAGCATAAGGAATATGGTAAATAACATTATAATAGCTTTGTATGGTGACAGATGGCAGGTGACTAGACTTATCCAGGTGATCATTTTGTAAGGTAATTTATGTAAATGTTGAATCACTCTGCTGTACACCTGAAACTAATATAATGTTGCCTGTCAGTTATACTTCAATAAAACAAAACAAAAAGAGAATTTCTTGAATTTTCGGATAAAAAATAAGTAAGAAATCCAGCCAGCCCGACCAAAACCAAACAAACATACAAAACCAAAAAACAAAACATCTCTCCTTAAATAGTTCAGCAACTTTATATGGCCTATAACTCTATCATAAATGATTAATGAAATAAAATTTTCCATAACATAGTAAAGTCTCAGAACAAATGGGTGTTTACTTCTTTTGCTATGTGTTCTGTAATAAACAAACCTATGTTTAATTCTGTTTCTGTTCTTACTAGACATGTTACCTTGGACAAGTTACTTTGCCTGTCCAATCACCAATGTTCTCACCATAAAAGGGCATAAAATGTGTTCTTATTTCTAGAATTACTAGGGGATAAAAAGAGACAATACCTGCAAAGTATTAAATACCATTCTTAGAACATAATATTTTCCTTTCTTTTCTTTTGTTCTTCTCAGTCTCTATGCCTGGCTCCTTAACAGTTACAACCACCACAATAACAAATATATCTCACTGAAGTTCACAATCCGAAACATTAAAAAAAAATGGTCCTCTTTCCCTGAATTCTTCAATGCCACCCCCCAACCCCACCCCAGGTCTCCACATTTCTAAAGTGAGTTGCAGGACCAACATATGAGGAAAGGTGTGAGTGTGAAGTTCAAAGTCTTAGAGAAAGGCTCTTCCTTCCTCCCCAAGTAGAGGCAATGGTTTATTTACCCAATACATAAAGCAACAAGAAGCAAGATTATGGTCTGTACGTTTCATCACAGGATCCTTCAGGCAGTTTCTGAAATTAGGCCTCCTGGTCTCTACATGTACTCTTTGTCCAGATCCACAACCACAGTTCCTTTTAAACATGTACAAAATGCCCTAACAATAAATAAAACCTCAGCTGCTCTTGGCTGCCATCTCCACCTAAGGGACATGGTCAGGGATAGCTGATAAAACTCTGGCTGACAGGCTGTCAGAAGATCATTTATTTTCACTGCCTGCACATAAAAGAAAGCGCTTTTGAACCTATGAAACATGCCAATATGTACATTAAAATGATGTACATTATTTTATACATTCTTCCCCATTAGAAGTTTGACTTTCAAAGTATCATAAAGGTCATGTATCAAAATTAAGCATGTGCAAAGAATCTCAAGACATCAACAATTCAATGTTAGAAACTTGAAATGGTTCAATGAAATGAAATATCTATATTGTATTCACCAAGTAAAAAATATTTTGATTCACCACAATAAAGGGATGACTGACAAGCTAACAAGGTAAGTCTGAGACTTTCAGAAGCAACTCAAATTACCTTGAGTTGTAAGTGATATGAAATAAAAAGCCACAAGTGCTAGAAAGCAGATGGGGGAAAAAATGGAGCCAATTTCTCAATGCAGTAGAAACATCTTCCTGGTGATGCTTAAGTATGGAACAGAGTGAGAAAATCTGTACAGGCTCCTGAGTTATAAATTGGGCAAATGTTTTTTGTCCTGTTTAAAATGTGAGAGGGTGATTTAAAAATATTAGTAATCTAATATCAAAGGAATGAAAGATAATTCTCCGTATAGTCCTTCCCCCTAAAAATAAAAGTCCATTAGACCTTTTTGTTCACTGCCAAGGAGATAAATATTTTTCGTTTTGTTAAAGACCAAAAATGTTGATAGGCCATGGTTGAGTATAGAACTACTTTGAAGAAATCTTCTGCTATGCCTTTTATATTACAAGACCTAATCCACTGGTCTTACTCAAAAGCCAGGCCAATAATAATAAAATTACAATAATAAATAAATAAGTAATGACAAGTAAAATAATAGCACCTACAAAGCACTTACTCTTTACTACTTAGGTTCTAAGTACAACACATACACTTATAAGATAGGTGTCTTTTATTTAGGAGCAATTTAAAGATGAAAGCCTGAAATGCAGAAAGGTCACAGAACAAGACCAAGCCATTCAGCATTGAGTGGTGGAGCTTGGGTTCAAACTTGGACAATCTGGTTCCGGGGATTGTGCACTTAACCACAGATGTAAGAGAAGCAACAGGGAAAGGATGAGGACACAAATGCTCGGTTTTATTTTTGGGAACAAAAGGGAGTCGGGGAGGCTTTAGCTAATTAGAAAACAAGCCCATCTTCGAGTCAAATTCAATCCTTGTTTTGCTGGTTGGCAGCCTTACGCTTGAAGAAGATAAGGACTTCATTGCTCAAAGGAGGACACAGTGGAAGCCGTGGCCTTGAGCATTGAGTAGGGTGGTAGTTCAAAGTCTCATGGTGGTTTGGTTCCCAGAGGATTGGGGAATAGGTGAAGGTAGAGTTCTGTGGAGTGGCATGCACTGGGCTATTTACTCATAGCACCATAAAAAGGACAGGATCTAAGTCATTGAGAGCTACATGCATTCCTATGGAAATGGAGGCAAATAAAGCCTGGGTAAAAGCTCCTGGAACAACAGTTAGTTCTTGAGAAGATATGCTACCCACAGAGCCAGACACTTTGAAAAATATCTTATGGAATCAGACGAAAAGCAATAGCAATCATGATGGCTGTAGATCAGAAAGCAAGCAAGGGATTGCTCTTATTTTTCCTGGACTGTGCAAATCACAAGATTTGGAATAACCCAAGAAATAGGGCAAGACCTGTGAAAAAGGAGTGATATTAGAATTCATCCTTAGAAAATGTGAGCAAGAAAGATTCTCAGAGGGCAAGACCTTGTCTACCTTCTTTTCCGAGAATATCCCCAGAATGGAGCACATGCCTGGCCTATAATAATCATGTAATGATTATTTGTGAAATAAATAAACCAGATTTTATTTTTATCCAGAAAGAAAGGCTCTATGGTATTTCTTACATCTCAGGTTTTGCAGCAACTCTCACTCTATTCATTGCTGATTTGTAGGATATTTTTAAGCTGAAAGGGACTTCCAAAATTATTCCTATATTTTATGAATGACCCAAGAACCCAGCCAGTTAGTGGGAGAGCTAGAACTAAGGGCTCATCTAATCCTTCCTCACTCTAGCAATATAACTACTTACTTACCTTCTCAGAAATTCTTATAGGATCAAGATAAAACTGCTGATTGAGTCATAATATTTCAGACAATTGCTATCTTTTTGCATTACAGGTTTTGCACTCAGCCATGCTGGTGTAGTCACACAAAAGTAACTTCTAGCTCCTATGCATGGTCTTTGTGGCCTCACCTCCAACTTACACACACCCCATTTACTTCTACCCAGAACGCTTTCCCATACTAATTCTTTGTCAGAACATATTCTACTTGGAGCTCAACCTTTCCTCATTATAGAGACTTCCTTAGCTAACAATTTCTTCATTGAAAATTTACCCATTTACAACTAAGAGCCACTATCTGGCAATGGGCCCTTCCCACATTCAAACAAGCAAATAGGGTCATTCACTCTAAACTGGGTCAAGTGAAACATCTTCTCTGTAACAGATAATTCAACCAGTCAGTTTTAATTCCCTCTGACTCATTAAAGCAGACATTTTGAAGTATAATCTCTTACCAATAATTTCTAGTGAGTCAGTGTTTCGTTTATTTTTAACTCAAGTTGGAGGGGCTAATCTTTCTTTTCTTTATTTCCCTTTTATGGTTATATCCTGTTCTAACTCAGATGTAGGGGAAATATTTCTATGCCCAGTTGGTTTTGAAGAAAACCACTGGAGACAAGAAGAAAACCACAGAAGTAGGGTACTAAAATATAAGATTATAGCTAGAAGTGATGTCAACATCATGGAGACATAAGATGTCCCTCATTTTTTGCCCTCGCTCCCAACAACAAAAATCTGACATCCATCCACAGACAAAAGTACCTTTGAGGGTGCTGTGGGATCCAGCATCATATACCATGGGACTCGGGAGGAGTCTTGCCTATCCTGGTATCAGACAATGGGCAAACTGAACTCAATCCCAACTGTGGACTCAGCAGCAGCAATGAACTTGTTCCAGTCTCTCTTGGCCCACAGTCTGGGATCCCCTGGAGATCAGTGACTTAGACAATTACTCATGGATGCGAGAGCATCTGTGGAAGTCCAGATTTCTAGAGGAAAAGCTCCAGCACTCTGTCACAGCAAAAAAACAAAAACAAAAACAAAAACAAAATGCAAGTTTGGATGCATTCGAGTGGGTAAGAACAGTTTTACTTTACTTGTGTCACCCATCTCCCAAGGTGGTATGGCTTAACCCCAAGAAAGATCTTCCTCAGCATGTGATTTATCTTGCAAGAGAGATGGAGAATATGTAAGTGAAAACCCAACTTCCCCAGCAGTGCAGGAAGTTGCAAAAGGAGCCCATTTCTCTCTTGCCCCATCTGCAGAACTGCAAATCACGAGCCCTATGACTGGGGACAGAAAGAGTCTAGGAGACGGGAATCTCAAAGTGACTGCAGCTATTATTTAGAGTAAAAATGGGAAGCTACTGGCAGGTTCTGAGCATAGGAATGGCATAACTGCTAAGAAGAAACAAAGAGTAGGAAGGGAACAAGAGTAGAGGACAATTCAGAAACTATTGTGATGATCCCTAGCAGTGGAGATGGTGAGAAATGGTCAAATTCTGGATATTCTTTGGAGGTAATGCTAAGGGGAAATGTTGAAGGATTATATAAATAATTTCAAGAAAGACTCCAAGGCTTTGGGCTATAACAATAGCAAGGATGGAGATACATTGATCAAGGTCAAGAAAACTATGGAAGCTTTGGAGCAAAGTTCAGGTGCTCGGCTTAGGATATGTTGCATTTAAATTGAGTATTAGATTTTTTAAGGTGAAAGGTCAAGTAGGTAGTTAGAAATATGAGCCTGGGTTTAGAGTAAATGTCCAGGATATAGTTCTAAATTGTTTAGTCATGAGTACACAGATGGTTTTTAAAACCATGGGACTTGTGACAACCAGGGCAGAGTGCAGAAAGACAGGAAAGTTCACATGTAATCTCTAGAGTACTTCTCTTGGAAGATGAGGGAAAACCAGAAAAAGGAACTGAGATAAGAGGAAAATCAGAGGGGTATCTGGGTAGCTCAGTCGGTTAAGCTTCTGCCTTCAGCCCAGGTCATGATCTCAAAGTCCTGGGATGGAGTCCCGCATGGGGATCTCTGCTCCCCAGGGAGCTTGCTTCCCCCTCTCTCTCTGCCTGCCTCTCTGCCTACTTGTGATCTCTGTCAAATAAATAATGAAGTCTAAAAAAATTATCTAAAAAAAAAAGAGGAAAATCAGAAAAGTACAGTATCCTGGAGGCCAGGAGAAAAAAGTTCTGGAAGGAGGGAGTGATCAACCATACCACTGTTGCAGATGCTTTAATCAGATGAGTGCTGTAAAGTGACCATTGGTTTTAAAAAACTAGAAATCATTCATAGAGTTTGAGTAGAATAATGGTGGAAACCTAATGGAATTGGACTCAAGAGAGAGTGGGAGGAGAGTAATTGAAGACATAAAATACAGAATACTAGTTCAGATCATCTTTCCCTACAGGGAAAAAAAAAAAAGAAAAGAGTCAGTAGTTTGAGAGCAAAGAGGGTGAGGAGAAAGGTTTTTAATAAACTAACAAACTAACTGCAAGTATACTGGTATAAGGAATTGCACTAAATTTACATAGAAATTAAAATTTTCCTTCAAAATGTAAGGTTCATTTTTATCTGATTCACCTTGAATAAAGCTATATTTAAAACTGGCATGTATTTTGTTAACAAAAAGACAAAGTTGTGGAATCATACAATTCAACTTGGGGATAGAGAGTCATGTTAATAATTCTAATTACATACAATCCTCAATTAACCATTTCCTTCAACATTTTAATTTGTGTATGAAAAAATTTCTTTTTTTAAATTTTATTTTCTTAATTTGACAGAGAGAGGGAACACAAGCAGAGGGAGTGAAAGAAGGAGAAGCAGGCTTCCCCTCCACCCCCAAACAGGGAGCAAGACATGGGGCTCAATCCCAGGACCCTGAGATCATGACCTGACCCGAAGGCAGACGCTTAATGACTGAGCCAGCCAGCTGCCCCAAATTTGTGTATGAAAAAATTCTTATCAATGCTTTTGATTATTACAGATTACTGAATTTTTCTAACTCTCAGTACTAGAGTGGATTAAAACACCACTGAACCTAAAACTGAGAATTCAAGCAGGGATGAGGGGTTAATACATCTAACAGTATGAACACATGTACTGAAACTGTTATAAATTCATTGAGACATATTAATGTATTGCTAGTCAGGAAATTGCATATTTTTCATGTTCACTTTTATAAGTAAATGATTCTGGGCTTATATCAAAACTGGTTATGAATTAATTTTAATTACATTGAGGTGTTAAAATAGAATTACATTCAAAACCATTGTGGTGCACTGGTCATCCCAGCACATGAATGAGATGCAACTGAATTTATGAATTATCCTGGTACAAATAAATGGGATCCTCAGTTTCAAATTTGACTGGCTTCGATGTTATTTCTTAGAAATGTGTGTATCAATGTGGTATGTGCCAGACACCAATGGTTGTTTGCCAAAATTGTCCTCCCTTTTTCCTTCAGTGCCAGAAGCCCCAAATTTTAGCTAGGCATACAGCAGCTCAGAATGTAGACATTTCCCAACTCTGTTTGCACCTAAGTGTGGCCGAGTGACTGGGAGCAGGCCTATGTGAATATGAAAGTAATATAAGGCATCTTCCAGTAAGCATTCTTGAGGAGAGGATGCTTGCCCTGATTTATCCCTATTTATTTTCTGACTGGAATGGAGCTTTGTTGGACCAGATATCCAGTAGACATAGGAATAGTGACTATGCACAAGAAAGGTAGCAAAGGAGACAGAAGCCTAGATTTTTCCCTGATACTATAAAATACTATTTTGGCTTTATGCTGTCTCCTTCAAACTTCTCAAATACAAGAAAGAAAAAAAAAATGTTTCTATTGTTTAAGCCACTATTAGCTGATGCTTTTCATGACCCTGTTTCATGGGATAATACATGGAGGCCCAGAAATTAAAAGCATTGAATGCTGTAAGATAAAAATAGGGGACAGAAGTCCTAGGAATAATGCATGAAATATTTTTAGAAAGGGAAATGATGAATGTACAGATTCATTTGTGGGATAATTAATTGTCCAGAAGAATTTATCTCTTGCTTTATCTAAGATGTTTATTTCTTAAAGCAATGATTAGAAAGGCATCTATACTATCTTAAGGCCCATTCTTTTGGGTTTTTTTTTAGATTTTATTATTTATTTATTTATTGGAGAGAGAGGGAGAAAGCACACGACTGGGGTGGGGGCAGAGGGAGATGGGGAGAGAAAGCATCCTAAACAGGCTCCACGTCCAGCGAGGAGCCCAACATGGGGCTCGATCTCACAATCTTGAGATCACAACCTAAGCCAAAACCAAGAGTCAGATGTTCAACCAACTGAGCCACCTAGGCACCCCAAGGCCCATATTTGACCACCCTATCCAAATAAGAACAAATGTTTATACTCTGGGTACAAAACATGAAGCCCTTACTAATGGAGTTCAGATGCCCAAGCAAAAATGAAATCAAGATTTTGGGTTAAGCAAGCTGATAGTTGCCTACACTGATCTTTGTCTTGAAAGAAATTTATTCAGGGGATATTAGAGATGGCTATCAGACGGCCTTAAGAAAAAAGAAGAACATAATAGCCCTTACTAATAAAAATGCCTTTGATGAAAAAGACAAAAGATAAGAAATATGATCAAAGAAGGAAATTGATGGTGAAGTTCAAAGAAGAAAAACTACTTGTTGTACATATGCTTTGAACCACACGAATAAAAAAGAACACCAAATCAAGATTTTCCTACAACTTCCAAAGCCAATACTTTTCTCCTTTGATTGTTTTTATTCAAAAGTAAAGATATTTCTCTTTGGTAGTGAGCACTGTGGGTAGAATAACTTTAATTCTGCCATCTCTCTGTGAACATGAGAACATAATAAGAAACTGGACAATTGCTCATATTTGACTGTATTAGGCACTGACACCGGAAATAGCCAAGGCTTTATTTCAGAGTCCCTGAACATCAGGATGCTTGCTTATCTCTCAGTATTAGAAGAGGGCATTTATATCCTTACCTGCCTTACTAACTTCTGTTCTCAGAAATACATGAAACTTTGAAATATGCAATACTAGCTCTTCTTATACGGAAAATAGATTGATTAAATTCTCGAAAAGAAGGAGTATATTTGGTCTTTGGTAAATGGAAAAGGTGTACAGTTTCTGAAAAATCGAATGATTTTTTTAAATTTTTATTTATTTATTTATTTATTTGAGAAAGAGAGAGAGAACACGGGTGAGGGGAGAGGCAGAGGCAGAGGGAAAAGCAGACTCCCCACAGAGTAAGAAGCCCAACATAAGGCTCAATCCCAGGACCCTGGGATCATGACCTGAGCCGAAGGCAGACACTTGACTGACTGAGCCACCCAGGCACCTCTGGAATAAATTTAAAATTTTTTTATTTTTTAAAAAATTTTATTTTTTTATTTGACAGAGAGAGACACAGCAAGAGAGGGAACACAAGCAGAGAGAGAGGGAAAAGCAGGCTTCCCGTTGAGCAGACAGCCTGATGTGGGGCTCTATCCCAAGACCCTGGGATCATGACCTGAGCAGAAGGCAGATGCTTTACGACTGAACCACCCACACAGCCCTGGAGTGACTTTTTTAAAATGTCTCCATAAGAAGAAGCAATCAGGTGATTAAATAAGAAGTAAACAAATGCATTCTGCAATCCTAGGTGGGGATGAAGAAGACAAGAAGAAACCAACATGACTCTGAACCAAAGAGGAAGAGCATGTGGTAAAAGTGCTTGTGGTTCTGCAGGACTGATAAGAAAGGCAGGGGAGGTGAGAGTATGCAACCAAATTTCTGCTTCCGCATGTCAGGCACAGTTCTCAAGAATTTGGTTTGTTTCCATCAGTTAGAAAAAAAAAATGCACAAATACATACTGAGTCCAGTAAACTACCACAGATATAGCCCTAATACAGTTAAACATGACCTAAGATTAAATACAGTTGAACACAATAGAATGAGTACCTAGATTCTTGGAGGATGATTGCTGGTAGAAAGGCTCTAAATTGGAATATGCAAATACACTAAGAAATATGCACACATGGTAACTGTAATTACAACAAAAGCCAAACCCAGCTTAATTTCTGATTAGATTGACTCAACCTTCATGCAGAAGATTGAGCAATGTGAGAGATATAACAATTTCCAGGTACCTATTCCCAGATTCTGTTTACCTCAGTCACTGCATTCCTATATAAGAGTAAGATCACGAATGCAAAAATCTACAAGACACAGAAAGAAGCAACTTTTAAAAACTGTCAAGAGACAAGCAATGAACAAAACCAAATCCTGATATGACACAGATGTCTAAGTATTAGAGAGGGAATTTAAAATAACTGTGCTTAAAATACTAAAGATTCTCATGGGAAAGGTGGACAACATGCATTAATGCATGGGAATTTCAGCAGAGATAAAAACTATAAGAAAAATGAAAACAAAATGATATCAATGAAAAATATTATAACAGATGTATTCCTTCATCAGATTCATTGCTGGATTCAACATTCAACTGAGGAAAGAAGCAGTGAAAATTAAAGGTCAATAGAAAGCAGCCAAACTTGGGTGGGGGGGGGGATCAGCCAGACTGAAACAGAAAGAGGAAAAAAGGAGTTAAGAAAAGGAACAGAACATCCAAAAGCAGTAGGACAAAATCAATTTAACATACATGGTAATTGGAAACCCAGAAAGAAGAAAGAGAACAGGGGAAAGAGCTATTTGAAAGAATTATGGTTATGAATTTTCCAAAACTCATGAAATACACAAACCACACACACAGACACACACATAGAGGGAGAGAAAAAAAAATTATTTTAAAACCATAGAAAACCAATTACAAAGAGAAAATTTTGAAGGAATGCAAAGAAAGAAGACATATTACATACGCAAGAATAAAGGTAAGAATTATAGCAAACTTCATGTCAGAAACCACGCAAGCCAGAAAACAATGGAATGATATCTTTAAAGTATTAAAAGGGAACAAAAAAAAATCTGTCATCCTGAGATCCTATACCCAGTTAAAATACCTATCAAAACTGAAGGAGATATAAGAACTTTTTCAGAAAAGCAAAGACAGATAAATTATCATTAGCAACCTAGTGGTTGGTTATACTACAATGAAATGCTAAAGAAAGTTCTTCAGGAAAAATCAATGCCACACAAAAAATTGGAATTATACAAAGAAATGAAAAATATTGAAAATGGGATAAATTAAGATGAACACAAATTGTTTTAATAGTTTTAAAATTGGCTGCCTAAGACAAAAACTATAGCGTGGGGACGCCTGGGTGGCTCCATTGGTTAAGCAACTGCCTTTGGCTCAGGCCATGATCCTGGAGTCTCAGGATCAAGTTCCGCATCGGGCTCCCAGCACCTTCTCCCCTCTCATGCTCTCTATTGCTGTCTCTCGCTCAAATAAATAAATAAAATCTTTTAAAAAAACACTATAGCATGAATTGTGTGCTTATAGTATTCAGAAAAGTAAAATATATGTCAACAATAGCCCAAAAATTAGAGAAAGGAATTGGGAATATACTGTTGTAAGGTCCTCACATTATGTTAAGCTGTATAACATAATTTAAACACAGGTTCTAACTGATTAAATATATATAGTAAACTCTATAGTCATCAATAGAGATAATATTCTGGGCCATAAATCAAATCCTAACAAAAGAATTGAAATCTTGCAAAATATATTCCCTGAGCATAATTAAGTAAGCTGAAAATCAATGACAGATATCTGGGAAAATCCTAAAATGCTAACAAAGAAACAATATGCTTCCAAACCCCTGAGTGAAAGTGGAAGTCACAAAGGAAATTAAAGAAGATTTTAAACTGAATGAAAATGAAAACACAGTATATCAAAATGTGTGGGATGAGCCTAAAGTAGTACTTAAGGGAAATTCATAGTACTTAATACTCATATTAGATAAGAAGAAAATTTCAAGTCAATAGTCCAAGCTTTCAATTTGAGTACAGAAAAAGGAGAACAAAATAATCCCAAACCAAGCATAGAGAAAGATATAATAAGGAAAAGAGAAGAAATCAAACTGAGAACAGTGACTGGTTATCTACTATTCTTATATTCCTTATATATATTCTTATATTCCTTACAACTATCTTTATATTAATTAATATCTCATTACTCCAATCCTCTGCTATAGTCAACAATTCTTTTTTTTTAAGATCTTATTTATTTATTTGACAGACAGAGATCACAAGTAGGCAGAGAGGTAGGCAGAGAGAGAGGGGGAAAGCAGGCTCCTTGCTGAGCAGAGAGCCCAATGCGGGGCTCGATCCCAGGATCCTGGGATCATGACCTGAGCTGAAGGCAGAGGCTTTAATCCACTTAGCCACCCAGGTGCCCCAACAATTCTTTTTATTTAACTTTTCCTTTCCAAATTACTAATTACTGTGTGGTTTCTGTTTCCTGATTGGATACAGACTAATGCAATTACACTTCATTCTTCCTCAGAACCAGTGGTTTGAATAACACATGAAAGGTTTTGTACTACCTTCCTCTGAGGATCATCATACCACCTCACTGCAAAGCTCACAAATCCCACTTTAAAAAGGAGGGGGAATCTATTTTTTTTCTTGTCATGCAAGAAAATGCAAATATAGCACCTGCATAAAATACGTGAGTCAGACACAAAGAAGCTTGCAATTTTCCTTTGCCCCTTGAAAAGAAGGCAGAATACAGAGCACTTATGCCTCCAACCAATTTTTCATTAAATCCCTCCTTGGGACTGTGTAGGCTGGAGAAGAGAATTGTTCAATATATGAATAAAGCTTCCCATGGAGTGAGAAGCACAACAGGAGAGCCAAATTCCCGATTGTTCATTTCACATGCCACCTAAGACTTCATTACAAGATTGCATTTCTCTCTAAGCTTAAAAAACAAAAACAAAAAACAAAAAAACCTGAAATTCTGTGCATAGTCTTCCCAAATCCCATGTGATTTTTTTTATATGCTGAATATTTCAATACCATATACTTTTGCATTGAGAGGCTTGTTCCTTGATCTACCTGATCGAAGTTAGAAGATAAGACCAGAAAAAAAAAAAAGAAGACCAGAGTCCACAATAATAATGAGATTAGGAAAGAGAGAAAGGAAAAAATAATCCACTTTTTATGTTGATTCATTTGAATTTGACATGCTCGAAAAATTCTGGCTGGCTAATCAACAGATTTGGGGAAAAAATGGCAGAATCATGAAATTATAGACTACAGATAAGGAAAATTGGAATTCATTTAGTCATATTCATTGACACTTGAACATCCCACAGAATTCCCGCTATGTGAATATCTCACATCATAGGAAACACAGTTATCAATGCCACACTCTATTCTATATGTGGACAACTGAGTGTTAGAAAGTCTCTTCTATTTACTTTGAACTGAAGTCCATTACCACTGTTCCTCATTTTATTCCTTGCGTTTATACAGAAGAGATCTAATTCACTTTTAGTAGAACGGTCTTTCAAACAGCTACAGATTTCTGCCATGTTCTCCCTTACCACATTTTCTTTGTACCTTTGGTAATGAAAAAACTTTGGTTTGCTCCCAGAACGAGGCTCACACAACTAAGATAGTGATTTCTCATCAGTAATGAGATAAGACTGGGTTCTTCTCACCTTCCCACCTCAAGTGATAAGAAAGTGAACACCCAGGTCCAACTTCACTAGAGTCAGAGGGAAGTGAACACAAGCCATCTGTCCAGAATTTCTTCTGAGCAGAAGACCCCTTAGCCCAGAAATGCTTCCTTCTTCCCAGAGCAGCCATTAGAATCCCAGAACTTTTGAGATTCCTCTGCTTCTGGATACTGAGCCTGTGATCTGAGATCTAGTCAATTTTTTTATGAAGGACCTCATGGTAAAAGACTAACATATTGAATATGAAGATGTGAAGGAAGACATTTTACACTGACATTTTACATTTTTTCTAATGATCTTCTCCTGATTCATTTCCTGATATGCCCCTATAAAAATTATTTGTCTCTTGAGATGTCAAGGTAAACATTGATAGCATACTATTTGCAGAAGCTTGTTAGAATACAGATGCAAGGTTAAATCTCGAGTTCAAAGACCCAGCATTTTTCATGCAATTGACGAGAGTGGGCATTGCATGCTAAAACTTGCATGAGGTTCTGCACCAGTAAAGAAAAGATGAAATTATTCCAGTTCCCACGGAAAATGACTGAAAAAGTTCTTCAGTGGAATCTGGAATTTAGAGTTTATACTTGGGGTCTTCCAGACTAATCTCAGTTCTGGGAGACCTCTGTCACTTGCTTCCAAACTCCAATATAATCCTATGTCTTATTCCTTAAATGTTTTAAATGTCTAGTGTTGATTGATATTACACTATACACAGTATTTAAGCTAACATATATATCTCTAATAGGAAGTTCAAAATAAAAGATAACCACCAGTTGTGTTTGTTTGGTGAAGTAGAATAGCTGGAACAGATTATAGCAAAACCTAAAGCTGGCCTAGAGTATGGACATAAGTACCAGCTTCATGGACAAGCCCCTCCTTTACATTGGGAGGAGGGTCAATATATTATAATACAAGGCAGCAGATGCTACGTGCCAAGATAACTACATACACAAGAAGGGAGGTATCCTCGTGGGATCCAGCAGATAGGGAAAGCCTCCTGGGAAATGCAGGCTTCTCCTGAGCCCATGAAGTAAAAGTAAGATCTAGATAAATGAAAAGAAGAGGGGATGCCTGCGTGGCTCAGTTGGTTAAGCGGCTGCCTTCGGCTCCGGTCATGATCCCAGCGTCCTGGGATCGAGTCCCACTTCGGGCTCCTTGCTCGGCAGGGAGCCTGCTTCTCCCTCTGCCTCTGTCTGCCACTCTGTCTGCCTGTGCTAGCTCTCTCTCTCTCCCTGACAAATAAATAAATTTTTTAAAAAAATTAAAGTTTCCATTTGCAATATTGGATGAGAAACAGGGTGAAGCGGGGGGAAAGCAAGCTGTGGTGATATAATTTGCTTTATAAAAAAAAAAAGAAGAAGAGAACAAGTCATTTCAAGTGGCAGGGATGGTACAATCAAAATGGAGGCAGGAATGTGCAGAATATCTCCGTTAAACACCAGACTCCAACTGGACTGGAAAGAATGAGTCAGTGAGACATAAGTATAGAAGGTAGGTAGGTCAAGGCCTTTTAAAAGTAGTGTCTTTTAAAAAATTCAATTTAGAGGAGTTTCCATAAGAAAGAGTATTTTAGACTAAAATTAACAACAACAAAAACAGATGCTGGCAAGGGTGCAAAGAAAGAAGAATCCTTTTGCACTGTTGGTGGGAATGCAAACTGGTACAGCCACTCTGGAAAACAGTATGGAGGTTCCTCAAAGTTAAAAATAGAACTACCCTATGACCCAGCAATTGCATTACTAGATATTTGCCATACGAAATCAAAAATACTAATTTAGAGGAATACATGCACCCCAATGTTTAAAGTAGCATTATCTACAATAGCCAAACTATGGAAATAGCCCAAGTGTCTGTTGATGGATGAATGGATAATGAAGATGTGGTATTGATTTTATACTTGCATGAAAGAGACATTTCATGTTTAAACCACCAATTAAAATTTTTTTTAAATAAACCAATTATTTTAGGGCAGATTAAGTTGTCATTTTATTGAAGTTAACTTCAGTCAAACTGTGTTGGCCTATGTGAGAATACGTCTGGATATATAAGAAGTCAACTAAATTATGTTGAAATTGCAAATGGTTACCTTTGAGTGTTATATTATGTTCCCATTGCTTGTCTTAAAATAAGAAAATTTGTATCTTTAAAAAAAAGAAAAGAAAAAGGAGAAGCAGCAGCAGCTGTGGTGTGTGTGTGTGTATACGTATACATACATACACAATAGAATATTACTTGGCCATAAAGAAGAACGAAATCTTGCCATTGCAACAACATGGAAGAAATTAGAGACTATTATGCAAAATAAAATAAATCATAAAATAACAAATACCATGCGATTTCACTCATATGTCAAATTTAAGAAAGAAAACAAATAAGCAAAGGGGATAAAGAGAGAGAAGCAAACCAAGAAACTCTTAACTAGAAAGAACAAACTGATGGTTACTGTAAGGGAGGTGGGTAGAATTATAGGTCAAATAGGTGACCTATAAAAGGGTGCTTATCAGGTTTATAGGTCAAATAGGTGACCTATAAAAGGGTGCTTATCAGGACACGTACACTCCTCAAGTGTACGTGTCCTGATAAGGGGATTGAGGAGTGTACGTGTCCTGATAAGCACAGGGTGATGTATGGAAGTGTTGAATCGCTGTACTGACACCTGAAATATTACACTGTATGTTAACCTGGAATTTAAATGAAAACTTAAAAAATAAAAGTAGAGGGGCACCTGGGTGGCTCAGTGGGTTAAAGCCTCTGCCTTCAGCTCAGGTCATGATCTCAAGGTCCTGGGATTGAGCCCCGCATCGGGCTCTCTGCTCAGCAGGGAGCTTGCTTCCTCCTTTCTCTCTCTGCCTGCCTCTCTGCCTACTTGTGATCTCTGTCTGTCACATAAATAAATAAAATCTTTAAAAAAATAAAAAAAATAAAAGTAGACATTGCTTACAAAAAAAAAAGAAAAGAAAGGAAAGGAAAAAGTATTTTTATCATTGGCATGATTTAGAATCACTGGTAATTTTTTTAAGATTGATTTATTTGAGGGAGAGAGAGAGCACGTGCACATAAGCAAGGGAGGGGCAGAGGGAGAGGGAGAGGGAGAGAATCTCAAGCGGACTGCAGGCTGAGAAGGGAGTCGGGTGCAGGGCTCCGTCTCACCACCCTGAGATCATGACCTGAGCCGATACCAAGAGTCAGATGCTTAACTGACTGAGCCACCCAAGTGCCCCTGGGGTATAGTGATTTTTTAAAAGTAGACTGATTTTTTTTTTAACTGGTTGAGAAGGAGCATGCTTTATTGGGGAGAGGAGACTGATTTTAGTTGGTATTGTTGGTATTGTTGGTATTGTTACTGTGTTTAAACTCTCTACATTATGAGCACTGAGTAGTGATGTATGGAACTATCGAATCACTACATTGTACACCTGAAACTAATATAACACTGTGTGATAACTATACTGAAATTAAAATTAAAAGCTTTATAAAATAAAAATAAACTCTCTACAGGCACTGCATCTCCTTTTTGCCTGCACCCAGGAGATGACTGCTTCCCTTTTCCCTGTAGTACCACTCTGGCTTAGAAGATGTTATAGAAACTTTACTATGAAATATGGTGCTGGGGCTCCTGGGTGGCTCAGTGGGTTAAGCCTCTGCCTTCAGCTCAGGTCATGATCTCAGGGTCCTGGGATCGAGTCCTACATGGGGTTCTCTGCTCAGCGGGGAGCCTGTTTCCCCCTCTCTCTCTGCCTGCCTCTCTGCCTACTTGTGATCTCTGTCAAATAAATAAATAAAATCTTTAAAAAAAAAAAAGAAAAGAAATATGGTGCTAATTTGTTTTACATACTTCTCCCCTTCCCCATCTCTCTTTCTCTCTTTCTCCCTCTCTGTAAGTACTTAAAGTTTTCTAGGCAGAGGCTAACCCTTTTACATACATTATCTCTCTTAATCCCGGAGCAATCCTAGAACTATTATGATCCCCACTTTACAAATGAGGAAACGAGACAGAAAAGTTAATTGGCTTGCCCAAACTGACAATGCCATTGAGTCAAAGTCAGACATCTCTAGTACTAAGGTGCAGTCCCTTAGCCAGTTTCCTTATTTTAGTTGTTATCAATAATTAGTAGTTTTACGACTACGTGCAGCATATTCAGAACATGTTTTTGAGCCATTATTGCTCCTTGAGCTTTTCTCACACATTCTCTGCTGCCACCATCTGGACTCTTGTAAAACTTTCAAGCTCTTCTCAAGTCATTTTCAGCCTTATCAGAGTTTTGCATTCCCTCGAAAAAGGGCTGAAATTTGTGCGGACTTGGTTTATAGTCCTTAAAAATTCCTAATCTTATCAATTGACTCTTTTACTTCTCTGCAATGTGTTAGGGTCATAAAGAGATTAAAATGAGAATTAATTGGCTAATAAACTGTGCTGGCAAAAGAGAAATCCATAGCAAATCAGCTGCTGTGCCAAATGCTGCAGGGGGAATGGGTCAGTTCTGGATTCAGAGAGAAAAGTGTGCAAGATGCATTTCCCCCCCCCCCGGTTGACCGTGGGAGCCATGAATTAACAAGTAAGGGAAGGGAAGGAAACGCAGCAAATCTAAGGCCATCAAGAAGAGGTTCAAAGGGCAAGGGAGTTACTGGCAGAGATTTAGCACGCCAGCCATCGACTTCGAAAGGCTGATGGCCCTAATCCTGTGAAACATAAAACGTGCTCACACTTTTAAGAATGGGAAAAACAATAATACCCTTGACAAGTCCTCTCCATGACCTGGTTGCCTCGGCCAGTCTCTTCCTGACTGTGTATTACAATCCCTGACTGTGTATTAAACGCTATTCTCCCTCATGGGGGACGGAGGAGAGAGAAGCAGAAACGTGCATGTTAGGAGGACAACTTACTGATATGGAAAGAGCAGGAGGCAGGGAATTCGCGGTCCTCTCTTTGATCTGGCCTCCCTGTCCTCCACCTGTTCACGAGCAGTTCAGTTTCATTTCTAAGCACCTTCCCACTTCTCCCACCTTGATTTCCTCCTTTGAGCGTAAAACCTTATTGTCATGATGAGATTTCGGGAACACTGAGGATGGAAGAGAAGGCATCAGACATTTAGCGCCTACTCCTTTCCAGGCACCATGCAGGGTTCTTCAAATCCATTGCTTCATTTCATGAATCCACAATAACACTATAGAGATCCTTACCCTTATTTTATGGTTGAGGAAACTAAAAGCTTATGAGCTGAGAGTTCAGTTAAGCTGACCAAAATCATGCAAGCTGGTGGCTAATGCTTTCATGATTCAAATCAGGATTTATTTAAATGTGTTAAAAAAATGAAGTCAAGAAAGAAGTGCATTCTTCTCTAATTTAACAAAATAAAGATTTTAACTTACTATATATCTCATTTCCCACTAACCATCGGGACTAAAATTTGGTTCCACTTGAAGCCACCTACAAAAAATTCATGTAGGGGCACCTCGGTGGCTCAGTTGGTTAAAGCGGCTGCCTTCGGCTCCGGTCATGATTCCAGGGTCCTGGGATCGAGCTCTGCATCGGGGTCCCTGCTCAGCAGAGAACCTGCTTCTCCCTCTCCCTCTGCCTGCTGCTCTGCTTACTTGTTCTCTCTATCTCTCTGGCAAATAAATAAATAAAATCTTTTTTAAAAATTCATGTAGTAATAGTTACTACACACCCAGCACTTCCTAGGTGTCAGGCGCTATTCTAAATAATCAAACCAGATAATCCTCACAACGACCCTATGAAGTAGGGACTATCACTGAACCCATTTAACAGATAAGGAATGTGAAGACCTGAGAGGTGAAAGGACTTGCCCAAGACCACAATTAGTAAATATGGAGCAGAAGGTTTGACTGCACCGGCTTTCAGAGTCTGTGCTCCAAGCCAGTGCCCTCTAGCACCTCTTCAGTACACACACCCACACACACACCCTTCATATACATGCACACGTGCGTACATACTCACAATCTGACTTATTTCTTACACAAACAAGTGGAGCTGTAAAGACAAGAGATTCCATGCTCAGATGTTCTGGAACACATCCAGTTCTCCCCATCCAGTGTAACACTCCCTCTCTATCTACCTAACGGGAAGTCAGAGGATATAGAGAAGCTGACTAAGATAAGGTTTACAACCACCAGGGCTGGAATTCATAAAAACCTCTCAGAAAAGTGAAGACATTTGTCTCAGAATTTCCATAGTTATAGCTGTAGTCTATCACCTTGCTAGGCTGCCATAACCGAGTGCCACAGCCACAGAATGGCTTAACAACAGAAATTTATTTTCTCACAGCTCCGGAAGCTAAAAGTCCAAGATTAAGGTGCTGTTGGGATTGATTTCTTCAGAGGCCTCTCTCTCTTTGGTTTGTAGACGGCCATTGTTTCCATGTGTCTCCACGTGGCTTTTTCTTATAAGGACACGTTGGATTAGTCATGTTGGATTAGGGCCGACCCTAAAGACCCGTTTTAATTATCTCTTTCAAGACCCTATCTCCAAATACATGCACATTCTGAGGCACAAGGGGTTAGGACTTCAACATATAAATTTGGAGTTTGGCAGGGAGAGACGCATTCAGCTCATAACAAGTACTAAATAAAGAACCACATTCTAACAGTTCAGAAATTAATTATGTTCAGAATGATATTTGATTTTTAGTGATGTCAACATAATTTGTCTACATCAAGTGAATATTGCCATCAATCATGTTTAAAATTGCCCTTTTATCTTTTCTCTCTGTAACAAAGTAAAATGACAAGCAATTTTAATACATGAACAAAAGAAGACACAGAAATTCTTAAAGTTAATGATGAGAAATTATTTTTAAAGAGAAAGTATTAATTCCGAAAATATTTTTCCACTCTGCTGTGAGACTTTGCTGTCTCACCAAAAAAAAAAAAAGGTACTTTATGTGATATTTTCAGAAATAAAGTTCTCGGGACTCCTGGGTGGCCCAGTTGGTTAAGCGGCTGCCTTCGGCTCAGGTCATGATCCCAGCGTCCTGGGATCGAGTCCCACATCGGGCTCCTTGCTCGGCAGGGAGCCTGCTTCTCCCTCTGCCTCTGCCTGCCACTCTGTCTGCCTGTGCTCGCTCTCTCTCTCCCTCTCTCTCCGACAAATAAATAAATTTAAAAAAAAAAGAAATAAAGTTCTCTTTCCTCTATGATAGTTTTCATCATAATTTAAAATCTGTAGTTTAAACTGTACAATAAAAAACATACTTGGATTTGGTGACTTTTAATTTTTTAATTTCTTTTTTTATGGAAGAATAATTGGCATACGATATTATACTAGTTTTAGATGTACAGCATATTGATTTTAAAATTCTATGCATTACTCAATGCTTGTCATGATAAGTATAGTCTTAGTGACATAATTTAATATTAGTTGGAACTATAGAAGACTCATTTCAATATAAGATGATTCTAAATATTTTATTTCTTCTGGCAATTCTGTTTGATTGTTCTCATAGCGAGAACAAGATTTTTCAAGCAAGTAGTAGTATTATTTTGTCTGTAATATTCTAGCAACAGCCTGAGAAGATTCATGTTTCAACACATTAAATACTTGGAATAAATTTGTTTTTCAAAATAAATAGGAAAGCCTCAGTAATCAGTTTTTCAATTAATTAAATATCCATAACTTATCCAAAATGAATAGTAAACAGATTCTCAAAAAGTCAGTTTTACTCTGAGAATTGAAATAAATAACAGAAATACTTTCTTATTCTAGAGATGTACACAGGCCAGGCTGTGAGTTTTGGAGTTTGTTTGGTTTCATTTCTTTACAGAAACCATAAGAATGATAAGCATCTTAATAAATTTCTGGGTGTGGGCGCCTGGGTGGTTCAGTGGGTTGAAGCCTCTGCCTTGGGCTCAGGTCATGATCTCAGGGTCCTGGGATCGAGGCCCGTGTTGGGCTCTCTGCTCAGCGGGGAGCCTGCTTCCCTCTCTCTCTCTATCTGCCTCTCTGCCTACTTATGATTTCTGCCTGTCAAATAAATAAATAAAATCTTAAAAAAAAAATAAATTTCTGGGTGATTTGCTCACTTCTATAGTCAGTCCCAATGTCAACAACTTGTCAACAAGCAAAGTTGGCAAATACCTAAGTGCAACTAATAAGTAGCTTAGGAATCTTGGTTGTCTATAAAATTGTGTCAAACTAGATTTAACTTGAAAAAAAAAAATGAAGTTAAAGCAAAAAAAAAAAACAAAAAAACAACACCCAAAAAAGACTTTTCAAAGAATACAAATGCAAAATCATTCACTAGCTACCTACTATGTGTGTGGTAGGCACTGTGTAAGACACTGCATACTAAGCCAACCTTTCCTAAAACTAAAGGTCTTCATTCATCAGATAAAAAGTGACCTGTGGAGAAAAATCAGGAGAATCTAATCAGGCAACATTTGAATCCATTATGATAAATAGCTTAGTCTGCATTTCTAAGAGAAAGTAACTACTGGCACTTAGAATTAGCAGAACTAGTTAAAGGTCTTTTGAATTCAAAACTGAATAAATATTAAAAAGGTAAATAAAAGGAACAGAAAGTTGAATTAATAATTATACACTGATTCTTCCATAATGAACCAATTATGACCTATTCCAATACTATAAAAAGGTTTAATTCCTTTTTAAAGATTAAGTGAGAAATAAGCACAAGAAAGATTATAATTAAGGGCAGATGGAAACTATCCTATTTCCTAAATTACCAAAAACTGCATACTACCACCAAGGTGTTCATTAAATCATTGAATTACATGTTTTTGTAGCCAAGCTTCAGTTACACAACTTAGTGAACAAAGTATTCAGACCATTTGCCCTACCTCTTTTTTTCTAATAACAATTTTTTGAGCAGGTCACAAATCAGCATTGTCAAAATGGAAAAATAAATTTTTAATATACGGAATTATTTCAATTTGCAATTTATTAACCACTCTGATAGAATGTTCACTTTTCTTGGAAACTGAGTCTTGGGTAATGGCTAATTAAGGTTTGAGATTATTGGTCAATGCCCATTATTCATGACTATCACTAGGGCTAATACGGATAACCCATAGTTTCCTCTGTTTTCAAAGTACTGTTTTTAAACATCTCGAAATACCATAGAAGAGCTTTGACCTTCACTCAAACTTCTATATTGAATCACCCGAGATATTTATGTAATCATAAAGTGTCCCACATGATTCTTTCAAAATTCAAAATGAGTTGTTTGAAGTTTGGCATTATAGACAATTTGGTTTCTTTTTATTTGAGAGAGGGAAAGAAAGAAGAGGGGGTGGGAAGGGGCAGAGGGAGAGGGAGAACCTCAAGCAGGCTCCATGCTGAGTTCAGAGCTGGATGGGAACTCGATCTCATGACCCTGAGATCATGACCCCGGCTGAAATAAAAAATCAAACCCTTAACCGACTTAGCCACCCAGGTGCCCCACAGACCATCTGTTTTGAAAGCAGTTGCTCAATTTAAAGATTTTTGCAAAAGAGGCCAACTCTTCCACTTTAGCACCAGATCCCAGCCCCCCACTCAGATGGCTGGAGTGAGACATAATCCTGCTTGGAACTTCAGCCAGTGATAACTTCTCTAATCTAAGGACTGACATAAACACATTATCTTCCTATTTTTCTGGCCTTGGAGTTATTTCTCTTTTGTGACAGAAAGAGAGCTTTGAACTCTACCAGATTTGATCCATTTCTCCTATTTTATGAGAAAAGCAAAATCAACAAAACTTCGCTTGTTACTCCACCACCACCTGTGTTTTCGGGAACAGCAGTCACTCCAACACTTCTTAGATCTGTACAACACAGTGAAGTAACTTCCCAACAAGCTAGCTGGCCTCTAAATTTCATCTTGCTCTGAGCATAAAAGAATAAGGAGTTCAGTGATGCTGGCATAAGACTCCTGACCACCAAGAAAGAACCCTTAGAGCCTGGCCATCACTCGATTACTGGGTTCGAGACTGATAAATGGCTTCCTGCGCACCCTGTAAGAGTAAATCTTGAGGTTTAACTCCAGGCAACCCTGCCAAGCAAGCTATGGAAGGATCAACATGTGAAAGGATATGTATATCTTAGCTGGTTTTCTTGACAAGAATGAAAAAATGGGGCGGGGGGTGGGGGGAATTGGAAGCAACATCCCATTTCTCTCCACTATATTGCCAAGTTTCTAAAACAACATTTACTTTCCCATATTATTCCTCTTGTAACCTGGCCTCTGGTCCCACCCATTGGGGGTCTGAGAGTCATCAGACACTTTCTTGTTTTCAAATCTAATCGTTTCTCCTCAGTTCTCTGCCTCAGCTTCTATCATGTTGGACATTGTAGACCCACCTATTAAAATCCCTCTTTTCAATGGCTGCCATCTCCCTGTTTTTTTCTCTTTTCCCTCATTCTTGCTCTACACTCATTCCCCTGTAAGGGATTAGCACCCGTGCTAACTCTTTGGGATATAAAAATATTCTACCTCCACGTAAAGCAGTCAAGAGTGTGGTATTTATGAATCAGTTTCTAAAAGCAGACTCACCTGAACTTGATTCCCAATTGCACCATTTACTGTGGATACATACAATAATGTGTATGTGCAAATGCAGATCATAATAACTGTGCCTTTTTTTTAGGTTTGGAAGAACTCATTTAATTACCATTTGAAACATATGTTCATATAGCATAAGGGTTTTTAAATAAATATTAGTATGATTTCTAATTCCAGTGGTCTTTGGAAGATAAAATTAGAAATGGATAGCACCATAGATCTTAATCAGAAGACAACCAAGTGACAGTTAAATTGCAATTTGCTTGAACAGAATTACAAATTTAGGGAGATAGGAAAGACTACTGAGTCCAGGGGTCAGTAAGCTAGTGCCCCTAGGACAGACACAGTCTACCACCTGTTCTTGTAAATAAAGAATTCACGGAACAAAGCCATGCCCGTTCATTTACGTTTTGTCTATGGCTGCTTTTATGTTTCAACAGCAGCACTGAGTAATTATAAAAGAGACTATATGGCGTGTAGAGTCTAAAATACTTTACAGAATAGGTTTGCTAACCCTTCCTCCATTCTAACCCCCATCATTTTCCTAATGAGAAGATTAAATACAATCACATGATTCTGAAATTGCTAAGAAACTTCCTAATGTATCATCTTTGTTAGTTTGCAGGAAACTTAATATGTATGCAGACTACCGATGGAAATAAAACCTGCTTCATTAGCATGTTTTGTTGTTTCTGTGACACAATTATAGTTGCCAGGAGTCCCACAGAACGTGGGATTTATTCTGACCCTATATATCTAGCAATTGTGCCATGAAAAGAAAGCATTTCCCATTAGGACCAGAAAAACAGAGGTTCAAGAGAAAACTGCATAAGCTCATGCCAAAGGCTGAACTGTCCTTAATATAAAGAAAGGTGGCAGCTTCCCACTTCTGCACAAGGTAGGAGCGTCCAATTGCTATAGAAACTGCTCTCCTCTGGAGACTGATGACCAGAATGACCCCAGAAGCAATTTTGTATTCTCATGAGATGGCTTGTATACACAATTTTGTACATCTCATGAGATAGCTCTGAGAAAGAGCAGTGGGTCTTCAGAAAGGTTAGTACGTTGTCTGTTTCCTAGGAACTACTTGTAGAGGTTCCAAGGAGTCGATGCAACCAGACACAAAGCAGGAAGAGGGTCAGACCATGCATTGCATCAGTGGCTACAGAGGGCATCCACAGATTGTCCAGAAAGAGGAACATTTCATGGCTGAAGCTTTGGTTTGTGCACTCCCTCATGCAGTATGACCACCACAGATAGAAGCTACTCTTGGGGATCCCAAGGGTAAAGCTTAGCTTCCAACTAAAATTCTCAAGTGTCAGATGCAAACCTCACAAGGGCATGAGCAAGGCAGAGAAAAAGAAAACATCGCTTTTCTTTTGGAGAGACCAGCTCTATTTTCCTCCCTGGCACAGGAAATGGCACTTACTCTCCATTACTCTCCAGGATAAAGGGAGGCGGAGATGATCTGTAGATTTCACTACTGGAAGACTTCCTGTGTGATCCCTTGGCTGTGGTTCTACAATCACCTACTTCAGGAGTGTGGTGGTTAAAAATGCTGACTTCAGGTTTCTGTGCCAGACATTGTGAATCAGCACGTCTGTGTCTCACACCCAGGCATATGCATTTTCAACAAGCTTCCCTCGCGACTCCACTGCAAGCTATGGTCTGGGGACTGAGGGTCCGTTAAAGAGAGAACTAGCACCAAATCTTTGAGCTCTGCCAAGGTCTAGCCTTGTGACTTTGAGTAATTGACTTAAAAGGAGCAGAATATAATCTACGCTGCTAGCCAAGAGGATTTATTCATTTTGAGAATAAGAGGGAAGAGCCCAGGGTGTGATGTCAATGCAAGGTATAATTACCTGGAACAGATTAGTGAACTGAGCCAAAATGGCTAAATTGCTCAAAGGCAGAGGTGTGCAGAAGGTTCCATGTTGGACAACATGGACTCTTTTTAAAAAAAAAAAAGATTTTATTTACTTATTTGACAGACGGAGATTACAAGTAGACAGAGAGGCAGGCAGAGAGAGGAAGGGAAGCAGGCTCCCTGCTGAGCAGAGAGCCTGATGTGGGGCTCAATCCCAGGACCCTGGGACCATGACCTGAGCCAAAGGCAGAGGCTTTAATGTACTGAGCCACCCAGGCGCCCCTCTTTTTTTTTTTTAATGTACTCAAGGCAAAGTATTCTAATTTTATAAAATATTAGCTTTTAATGTTATTTTGTCACTTCTGTCTGTCCAGTAAGTTTAATTGGGTAGACTAATGTCTAATACGCATTTTCATGAGAATGAAGAAAATCTCAGAAATAAAGAATTTACCAAAGCTCTGTGTAGTCCTGCCTGTTCAATATATTCTGTACAATTAAAATGTCTGGGGGCAGAACTTGAGCTAACCCTGCCGAGAAGCCATCTAAACATGTGACTGTGACTACAGACTAAACTAATGAATATTTTACTCTCACCAGCTGCTTCGCAATCCTTCCCCTGCCTAAAAGCCGTGCGATCACAAAATCCAATCTCACCTTCTCTGGGGCTTTGTACCCCTGAATACACAAGAGCCAAAACACTCTGCTATTTTACTTACAAAACAAAAGGCAGCAAAAATGGCTGTAATTGAAGCGACTGCTGCCAAGTCATTTGCTTTTCTGCTATGCTAGACAGTTCAAAGCTGGATCTGCTCTGCTGTCCACCCCGGCCCCGAAATAGCTCTTCAGACCACGATCTAAGTGGCCACAGATATAAAAGTAGGTGATGCTAGGAAGCAACATCCCCTCACTCTTGTTTTTTTTTTTTAACAGTGCATTAAAAGATACATTCATATATATTAATAATATTAGATAACAGGTATTGATTATGTGACGGATCTTTTAATACATCGTCCCCCCTTATCTTCACAAGTGTATGAAGTAGATATTATTTCCATTTTACAGATGAGAAAAGTGGGAAAGAGCAGAAAATTGCAATGAATATCACCGAATGCATACTGAAAAATTACATTAGGCAGTCAGTCCAGGCTTACTTGGTTCCAGATATCACAGTCTTGACCACTACAACAAAATGGACTTCATGGCCTTGATGTAGCTGTCTCTGTCCGCAAACTAATCCTTGTTCAAAATGAATCAGATTTCTTTGTTAGCCATAATTGTCAAGTTTCTTTAAAATCTAGGAATTATCTCTATGTCAGGGACTGTCTTTAAGGTATATAGTAAGGTGCTCAGCAAATATTTGTTGACTGAATGAATACCACAGTACTTAGAGGAATTGCCAGTTATTTTAAACCGCAAATCCTCTTCCTTAAAACGAACAACTGCCAGCATTATCTTCAAGCCAGTGGCTTAAATTTGCAGTTCATCACAGGTGAATTGTCACTAGTAGTAATTACAGAAACACCATTTATAAATTATTTACGTTTTTTTTAAAGACTGTGAAGTTAGAAGGCAGTCCACCAGTAACCCTTACTTCTGACCAATTGCAAACTCATGAGTCCTTAAGACCATACTTAGTTTGAATAATTCACTAGAAAAACTCACAGAACTCACTGGAAGCCCTTATCCTCATGGTTATGGTTTAAGATACAAACTAGTTTAGGGATGCCTGGGTGGCTCGGTCAGTTAGGTGTCTGCCTTTAGCTCAGGTCGTGATCCCAGAGTCCTGGCTTCAAGTCCCGAATCAGGCTCCCTGCTTAGTGGGGAATCTGCTTCTCCCTCTGCTTGCTATTCCCCCTGCCTGTGCTCTCTCTCTGTCTCTCTCTTTCTCACACACACACATATAAAAATAAATAAATAAAACCTTAAAAAAAAAAAAAGATAGAGATTAGGTTACGTTACAAGATACAGATTAAAGTCAGCCAAGAGAGGCACATAGGGCAAAATCCAGGAAAGTTCCAAACACAGGGCTTCATATTGTCCTCTCCGCACTGAGCCACACACAGCATTACTTTTCCAGCAGCAACATATGCTGACACGTATGGAGAATCGCCAAACCAGGGGAGCTCGCCCAAGCCTTGGCATCCAGAGCCTTTATTCAGGTTCTGTGATTGACTGGCCATGTGGCTGACCTCAGTTTCCAGGTAGTCTGGGATCAAGCTGACGCTGTGTGACTTCAAGTTCCTACAGTGAATAACATTATTAGACTATCCAGACATTCTTTCAGAGTATCTAGAAGTTCTGAGGCTGTGAAACCTCTGATATCCCATAGCCTCCAGTCCCGCGAGACTCCTCTCAGGCATGGCATTGCAAGGGTGTAGAGATTACCTCCCAGAAGCTGAGGGCAGAGGGCAGTCCTCTCTTGGGCAAGGGTTGTTCTTCACTACAGAGAGAGTTCAAAGAAAATCCAAGGTTTGGTTTTGTTTGTCTGTTTGTTTGTTTTAAAAATACTAGTTTCACTTGCACTGATATATTTTCCAGTGAAAACTGGAAAACCCAGAGACCCAGTGATAGCTACGGGGCCAGGATGTGGATGTGAACATCATCTTCCAGGCATGTCGTTACTTCAGAAAATATGATTTACAAAGGAAATGGAGCTGGGGTGCCTGGGTGGCTCAGTCTGCTGAGCATCCCACTCTAGGTTTTGTCTCAGGCATGATCTCAGGGTGGTAGGACTAAGTCCCGCCTCGAGCCCCCCACCGGTCTCCGTGCTCAGTGAGAAGAGTAGGCTTGAGATTCTCTCTCTCCCTCTCCCTTTGCCCTCCCCTCTCTCTGTCTACCTCTCTGTCTATCTCTCTGTCTCTCAGACAAATAAACCTTAAAAAAAAAAAGAAATAGAACTGACTTACACGGCAGCTGAGAACTACCTGTATAAGCATCAATAGCATCAAATTACAATAGAAACCAACATGCAATAGTAACCCTACCATGTGACCACATTAGAGAATCTACATATGGAGGTAGATCTTAGAGTGTCCTTAGTTTGGAATCCAGTCCAATAACTAGACTCTAAATTTTGGCCTCTCCTACACGATCGTAGGAGAAAAATCAATCTTCCTCTTAGTTCTACCCTTCTTTTCCTCCAGCTCATTTCAGATTCTTTGCTCTTCCTTCTTTTGCCTGCCAAGGAAACAGGTGGTTTGTCCATCTGGAACTCCACGTTTTGCTCCATTCTGATCACTTCCATGTATGCTGAAGTCTCAAAGGCTTACATCTTGTTCCAATTATTTCAATTATTGGGTTTTGGGTTGAAAGCAACAGAAACTTAATGACAATTAATTTGGGTAAAAATTTTGGACCTAGACACACACACCCAGGGAAAAATGCCATGTGATTTCTGTTGCATAAGCCACCTCGTGTGTGTTGCAGCAGCCTCAACAAACTAATGGACAGACTAAATATGTATTTCTGGTCATTTGAACATCACGTTTTACAGTTGTCTCATCTCATTGGTCAAAATCTAGCACAGTTCACAAAAGAATTTTCTCTTTTGCCTATGCAACCCCAGTCCCTTAGATTTCATTGTCATTAATCAGCCTACACCTATTGGTTTCTCTATTCACATCACATATTTTAATCTATGTGGCAGATAAATGCAATTACCATGAGAATTTAGACTAATTGGTCATATGTCAGGCATAAAGACCTTAATTTCAAATACTGCACTGTGCAGATCCAGACCTCTATCAGATTCCTTTAATAGATTCCAATTGTCTGTTGAAATATTCCATCTTTTTATTCATTTTGACCATCTTTTTCTTTACTTTTCAACACCTTAATCATGGTTGTTTTGAACTCCTTGCTAATTATATTCCATATTTACATCTTATCTAGGTCTTTTTTCCCCCATCTTATTTCTTACTTATTAGTCACTTTTCCTGCTTCTTTGCATGCCTAATACTTTTATATGATATGCTGGATGTTCTAAGTGATACATCATAGGTGCTTTGAAGTATGTCGTCTTCTAAAGAGCATTAAGTTTTTATCTGGCAGACAAGTAAGTCTCTAGAGGATCACCCTCATACTGCCATATGATGTTAGTCTATGTTGGGGTGGGTCTATTTCACTTTTGTCCTTTCTCCTGGAGTCCAGCCCTTACTCCTACCATACTACTAATACTACATACTACATTCTCCTAACTTCTAGGATGTGGTATTTCAATGACAACAGTAAGCTCAGCGCATTCACTAGCTGGACCCAAACATTAATGTCTCCTCAGAGTTGTGAAAACTAAAATTCCTGATTATATTTAAGTCTCCCTGCATTTTTTTCTTTGTTCCAGCTCTTGAAATTTCATTCTCTGCATACATAGCTTTATGAGTCAGCCAAAGACCCAATATGAATTTTTGTGTAGATTTTTTAGGGTCCTCTGTAGCTCTCTTCTAAAACCCTACCCCTCAAATCCCAGTCACCATGGTAACTCCAAACACCAGCCTGTTTCCTCTGATAGCAAAACTGCTGTTTTCAACTTGAGCTCTATGCCCCCACAGAGGGGTTTGGAAATTGCACTTGGGGAGAAATCCGGGTGAATGTAACTCATTCCAATGAGGATGTAACTCATGTGTTTCTCTTAGCTCAGAGACCTTAGCCTTGCATTGGTTGCTGCCCATTTCCTTCAAATCATTGTTTTATATATTTTTCCACATTTATATACATTTTGGTGGGAGGAAAACTCTGATACAGGCTAATTAATCATGCCAAAACTTAAAGTCAGGCATAAAGTTCTTACATACAGAGTTAGGTCCTCATGCTTAATTTCAACATTCTTTTATAGCCCCTTCTCTCCTCTCTTTCCATATCTTACTAATGATAATATAATAAAAGCATATTTCCAGGGGCACCTGGGTGCCTCAGTTGACTCTTGATTTCTGACTCAGGTCATGACTTGATTTCTGCTCAGGTCATGATCTCAGGCTTCTGGGATCAAGTTCAACGGCAGGCTCCATGCTCAGCAGACATCTGCTTTTATCCTTCTCTCTCTACCCCACCATCCCTCAAATGAATAAAGAAATCTTTTTTTTTTTAAAGGTATATTTCAGAGGAAGCAAGATGGTGGATTAGCAGAACGAAACAGCATTAGGTCCCAGGAATTCAGCTAGATAGATATCATATCATTCCAAACACCTACAGAATCAACAGGATATAGAAGAGAAGAAGAGCAGCAATTCTAGGAACAGAAAATTGACTACTTTCTGGAAGGTCTCTTCTGATTTGGATAGTTTTGTATATTTTTCTGGGGTCTTTGCCACCCTCTTATTATTTTATTCTCTCATTCATATATTCACATATGGATAAAATGACAAGGTGGAGAAACTCACCCCCCAAAAAAGAACAAGAGGCAGTATCAACATCTAGGGACATAATCAATATGGACATTGGCAATATGTCAGAACTAGAGTTCAGAATGACAATTATCAAGGTGCTAACTGGGCTCAAAAACAGGCATGGAAGATATTAGAGAATCCCTTTCTGGAGAAATAAAATCCCTTTCTGGAGAAATAAAAGAACTAAAATCTAACTAAGTTGAAATCAAAAAACTATTAATGAGGTGCAACAAAAAATGGAGACTCTTACTGCTAGGATAAATGAGGCAGAAGAAAGAATTAGTGATATAGAAGACCAAATGACAGAGAATAAAGAAGCTGAGCAAGAGAGACAAAAAACTACTGAACCACGAGTGGAGAATGTGAGAGATAAGTGATACCATAAGAGAAAACAATATTAGAATAATTGGAATCCCAGAAGAAGAAGAAAGAGAGGGGGGGCAGAAGGTATATTGGAGTAAATTATACTAGAGAATTTCCCTAATATGGAAAAGGGAACAAGTTTCAAAATCCAGGAGGCACAGAGAACCCCCCTCAAAATCAATAAAAATAGGTCCACACCCCATCATCTAGTAGTAAAATTTACAAGTCTTAGTGACAAAGAGAAAATTCTGAAAGCAGCTATGGACAAGAAGTCTGCAACATACAATGGTAGAAATATTAGACTGGCAGCAGACTAAGCCACAGAGACCTGGCACTCCAGAAGGAACTGTCATGATATACTTAGAGCACTAAATGAGAAAAATATGCAGCCAAGAATACTCTATCCAGCTAGGCTGTCACTGAAAATAGAAGGAAAGATAAAAAACTTTCAGGACAAACAAAAATTAAAAGAATTTGCAAACACTAAACCAGCCCAGCAGGAAATACTGAAAGGGTCCTCTAAGTAAAGAGAGAGCCTAAAAGTAACACACCAGAAAGGAACAGAAACAATATACAGTAATAGTCATGTTACAGGCAATACAATGGCACTAAATTCATATCTTTCAATAGTTACCCTGAATGTAAATGCTAAATGCCCCAATCAAAGACACAGGGTATCAGAATGGATAAAAAACAAGACCCATCAATATGCTGTCTACAAGAAACTCATTTTAGACCCAAAGACACCTTTAGATTTAAAGTAAGGGTGTGAAAAACAATTTACCATGCTAATGGACATCAAAAGAAAGCTGGGCTGGCAATCCTTATATCAGATAAATTAGATTTTAAGCTGAAGACTATACTAAGAGATGAGGAAGAACACTATATCATACATAAAGGGTCTGTCCAACAAGAAGATCTAACAATTTTAAATATCTATGCCCCTAACATGGGAGAAATCACTTATATAAACCAATTAATAACAAAAATCAAAGAAATACATCAACAATAATAAAATAATAGTAGGAGACTTTAACACTTCCCTCACTGAAATGGACAGATCATCTAAACAAAAGGTCAACATGGAAATAATGGCCTTAAATGACACATTGTACCAGATGGACATCACAGATATATTCAGAACATACCATCCCAAAGCAACAGAATACACCTTCTTCTCTAGTGCACATGGAACATTCTCCAGAATAGATCACACCCAAGATAACAAATCAGGTCTCAAACAGTACCAAAAGATTGGGATCATTCCCTGCATATTTCCAGACCACAATGCTCTGAAGCTAGAACTCAATCACAAGAGGAAAAATGGAAAGAACTCAAATACACGGAGGTTAAAGAGCATCTGACTAAAGAATGAATGGGTCAACCAGGAAATTAAAGAAGAATTGAAAAAATTCGTGGAAACAAATTAAAATGAAAAACAATTGTTCAAAATCTTTGGGACACGGCAAAGCCAGTCCTAAGAGGAAAGTATATGGTGATACAAACCTTTCTGAAGAAACAAGAAAGGTCTCAAGTACACAACCTAACCCTGCACCTAAAGAACCTAGAGAAAGAAGATGAAAGAAAGCCTAAACCCAGCAAGAGAAGAGAAATAATAAAGATCAGACCAGAAATCAATGAAATAGAAACCAAAAGAACAGTAGAACACATCAATGAAACTAGGAGCTGGTTCTTTGAAAGAATTAATAAGATTGATAAACCCCTAGCCAGATTTATCAAAAAGAAAAGAGAAAGGACCCAAACAAATAAAATCATGAATGGAAGAGGAGAAATCACAACCAACACCAAAGAAATACTAACAATTATAAGAACGTATTATGAACAACTATATGCCAGCAAACCTGACAATCTGGAAGAAATGTATGCATTCCTAGAGTCTTATAAACTACCAAAACTGAGCCAGGAATAAATAGAAAACCTGAACAGACCCACAACCAATAAGGACATTGAAACAGTCATCAAAAATCTCCCAACGAACAAGAGCCCAGGGCCTGATGGCTTCCCAGGGGAATTCTACCAAACATTAAAAGAATAATTAATATCTATTCTCCTAAAACTGTCCCAAAACATAGAAATGGAAGGAAAACTTCCAAACTCATTTTATGAGGCCAGCATTACCTTGATCCCCAAACCAGACAAAGACCCCATCAAAAAGAATTACAGACCAATATCCTTGATTAACACGGATGCAAAAATTCTCACCAAAATAGATTAAAAGGATTATTCACCACAACCAAGTGGGATTTATTCTGGCTGCAAGGTTGGTTCAACATCCACAAATCAATCAATGTCATACAATACATTAATAAAAAAAAGAACAAGAACCACATGATACTCTCAATAGATGCTGAAAAAGCACTTGACAAAGTATAGCATCTTTCTTTTTTTTTAAGATTTTATTCATTTATTTGACAGACAGAGATTACAAGTAGGCAAGAGAGGCAGGCAGGGAGAGAGAAGAGGAAGCAGGCTCCCTGAGGAGCAGAGAGCCTGACACGGGGCTCAATCCCAGGACCCTGGGATCATGACCCAAGCTGAAAGCAGAGGCTTTAACCCACTGAGCCACCCAGGCGCCCCGGTAGCATCTTTCTTGATCCAAGATCAAACACAAATTTGATCAAAACTCTTCAAAGTGTAGGGATAGAGGATACATACCTCAATATCATCAAACCCATCTATGAAAAACCCACAGTGAATATCATTCTCAATGGGGAAAAACTGAGAGCTTTTCCCCTAAGGTCAGGAACATGGCAGGGATGTCCACTATCACCACTGTTATTCAACATAGTACTAGTTGTCTAGATTGCCATGGCAATCAGACAACAAAAAGAAATAAAAGGCATCTGAATCAGCATATGGTTTCACTTATTTGTGGAGCATAAGGAATAACATGGAGGACATTGGGAGATGGAGAGGAGAAGTGAAATGGGGGAAATTGGAGAGGGAGAAAAACCATGAGAGACTGTGGACTCTGAGAAACAAACTAAGGGTTTTGGAGGGGAGAGGAGTGGGGATATGGGTGAGCCTGGTGGTGGGTATTATGGAGGGAACATATTGAATAGAGCACTTGGTGTGGTGCATAAACAATGAATTTTGGAACACCGAAAAGAAATAAAATTAAATTTAAAAAAGAAAGAATAAAAAGGCATCTGAATTGACGAAAAAGAAGTCAAACTCTCACTCTTTGCAGATGATATGATACTTTATGTGGAAAGACCAAATGACTTCACTCGAAAACAGCTAGAACTCACACGGGAATCCAGCAAAGTGTCAGGATATAAAATCAATGCGCAGAAATCAGTTGCATTTCTATACACCAACAGCAAGACAGAAGAAAAAGAAATTAAAGTGTCGATCCCATTTACAATTGCTCCCAAAACCATAAGATACCTAGGAGTAAACCTAACCAAAGAGGGAAAGAATCTGTACTCAGAAAATCATAAAGTACTCATGAAAGAAATTGAGGAAGACACAAAGAAATGGAAAAACGTCCCATGCTCATGCATTGGAGAAACAAATATTGTGAAAATGTCCATGCTCCTTAAGAAATCTACACATTTAATGCAATCCCTATCAAAATCCCATCCATTTTTTTCAAAGAAATGGAACAAATAATCCTAAAATTTATATGGAACAAGAAAAGACCCTGAATAGCCAGAGGAATGTTGAAAAAGAAAGCCAAAGTTGGTGGCATCACAATTCCAGACTTCAAACTCTATTACAAAGCTGTAATCACTAAGACAGTATGGTAATGGCACAAAAATAGACACATAGATCAGTGGAACAGAAGAGAGAACCTAGAAATAGACCCTCAACTCTATGGTCACCTAATCTTCGACAAAGCAGGAAAGAATGTCCTATGGAAAAAAGACAGTCTCTTCAACAAATGGTGTTGGGAAAATTGGACAGCCAAATGCAGAAGAATGAAACTGGACTATTTCCTTACACCACACACAAAAATCAACTCAAAATGGATGAGAGACCTCAATGTGAGACAAGAATCCATCAAAATCTTTGAGAACATAAGCCACAACCTCTTTGACTCAGCCACAGCAACTTCTTCCTAGAAACATTGCCAAAGACAAGGGAAGCAAGACAAAAATGAACTATTGGGACTTCATCAAGATCAAAAGCTTTTTCACAGCAAAGGAAACAGTTAACAAAACCAAGACAACTGACAGAATGGGAGAAGATATTTGCAAATGACATATCAAATAAAGGGCTAGTATCCAAAATCTATAAAGAACTTATCAAACTCAACACCCAAAGAACAAATAATCCAATCAAGAAATGGGCAGAAGACATGAACAGACATTTCTGCAAAGAAGACATCCAGATGTCCAAAAGACAATGAAAAATTTCTCAACATCACTCAGCATCAGGGAAATACAAATCAAAACCACAATGAGATACCACCTCACACCATTCAGAATGGCTAAAATTAACCAGTCAGGAAATGACAGGTGTTGGCAAGGATGTGGAGAAAGGGGAACCCTCCTATACTGTTGGTGGGATTGCAAGTCAGTGAAGCCACTCTGGAAAACAGTATGGATATTCCTCAAAAAGTTGAAAATAGAGCTACCCTATGACCCAGCAATCACACTACTGGGTATTTACCCTAAAGATACAAATGTAGTGATCCGAAGGGTCATGTGCACCCGAATGTTTATAGCAGCAATGTCCACAATAGCCAAACTATGGAAAGAACCTAGATGTCCATCAACAGATGAATGGATAAAGAAGATGTGTCACACACACACCCCCCACAGTGGAATACTATACAGTCATCAAAAGAAATGAAATTTTGCCATTTGCAATGATGTGGATGGAACTAGAGGGTATTATGCTCTCTCTGATCATATGATCATATGATCTCTCTGATTTGAGAGGCAGGGCGGGGGTTTGGGGGGTAGGGAAAGAAAAAAAATGAAACAATATGGGATCGGGAGGGAGACAAACCGTAAGATACACTTAATCTCACAAAACAAATGAGGGTTGCTGGGGGGAGGAAGGTATGGAGAGGGTGGTTAGGTTATGGACATTGGGGAGGGTATGTGCTAAGATTACCACTGTGAAGTGTGTAAGCCTGACTGTGAAGTGTGTAAGCCTTCACATACCTGTACCCCTGGGGCTAATAATACATTATATATTAATAAAAATAATTTTTAAAAAGGCATATTTCTAGTAGATAACTCTACACATAGCTATAATCGTACTGCAGGAAGAATCAAGTGCTATTATCCTAAAGAAGAAAATCAACAATGCAAGGACAGTAGTAATTCAATTAATGAATAAATTGGTATCTAGACTTCTTCTGTGAAGACTTATAGGAGAAACATGTACTCAAAAATAGCTCTCGCAATTGCCTACTTACTTAAATGCAACTTTATGGAAATAACCAGGCAAGGTCTCAAGACGAACACTACAAATAACACATAGTGGAGGCACAAAGCAGGCTTCTTAGGTTTAGGTACAGGAATGGGGCTAGCAGAATTCATGCAGTTTTCCAGATTTTTATACCCCATGAAGAGGCACACTTTGGCCAGGCACAGTCAGGCATTCCTCAGCTTTGTTCCAGGAAAAGTACTCTGATTTCAGCGCCCTCCCCTCCCCCCCCCGCCATGTTTAGAAGGGTTGGGAGTAGGGAGAAAACTTCCAAACTGCAAAGAAAAAATCCTGGTCTTTGCAATTGAAGTGACAGTCCTTTCATCCTCAGGCACAATGGCCCGAGAAGCTTGCAAATCCATGTGCTTACATGGCTTACTTGAGGCTCTCCCGGACAATCCAGCTTACAGACCTGAGAAGGAAAATCTGATTCTCTCTTCACAGACAGTAAGTAATTATCTCTGAGTTATTATTGCAAGGTTGTATCATGAAGGCTTTTTCCTAGCAGGGCATATGGTTTTGTTTAAAATACAAACACAGCTAAGGGAGGTCTTACCAATTCATCAGCTACGCCTCAGAATGATGCCTTTATCAACTCCTTTTCTGATAACGTGATTTTTCAAATTTAGAAACAGCAGACCAGAGAGAGAATTATCATATGGTTTCGCTTATTTGTGGAGCATAAGGAATAACACGGAGGCCATGCGGAGATGGAGAGGAGAAGGGAGTTGGGGGAAACTGGAGGGGGAGATGAACCATAAGAAACTATGGACTCTGGAAAACAATCTGAGGGTTTTGGAGGGGCGGGGGGTGAGAGGCTGGGTAAGCGTGGTAATGGGTATTATGGAGGGCATGTATTACATGGAGCACTGGGTGTGGTGCATAAACAATGAATTCTGGAACACTGAAAAGAAATTTAAAAAATAATAAAAATTTTTAAAAAGAAAAAAATTTTAAAACATTAAAAAATGCAAAGAAAGAGAGAAACAGCACACCACATGACATGGATGTGAAAGAAGTGCCAACAGAAAGATGTACAAAAGATTCTGCAGAATGAAGTTTGGAGGCTTGAGGAAATCACCAGATTTAACAGTCTGGGCTCCTACTGACATACCTTGGCTGCCCATATTGATGTTTGTTATTGAGAGCACGTCTGTTCATTAGTACATGTGGTACTGTACATTTCATGGAACAAAAGCAAATGGCTTTCAGTCTGGGGTTGAATGGAAGATCACCTGGGGAAGTTTTAAAACTCTAGGTGTTCTAACCACACCCCAAACCAACTACATTAGAGACCCTGGAGATGGAGCCCAGAAAGAATTTGTTTTTAAATCTCTGCAAATGATGTCAATAGCAGTCAAGATTGAGAATCACTGACTTGAATTCTCCTGGCTTCAGCTCTCTTCTGTAAAAATAAAACATCAGTCAGATGGTCCCTGAGCATCCTTGCCAGGCAAGTCCTCACCTCTGTAATTCTGCATGAGAGCATTTCCTTCAACCAGTGTTCTCCTTTCGCTGCTCCCAAAACAATGAGGAAAATCCAGGGAGGCCATTTCTGCCTCAGCTTTATGGCTTTGGTGAATACAAACGTCCTCCAAAGCTTACCTGGCCTCATAAGATGTTTGCCATCTCTGCTCCCCTCATCCTTCAGCAGAGGAAAAGGAGAAACAACTGTGATCATCTCTGCAAAGGAAAGCACAAGTCAAACATGAAAGATGCCTTAAAAATAAACATTTTAGAAGTGGGATGAGCCTTTTTGCAAACACAAGGAAGCACCTGCTTGTTGACACCTTGCTATTGTGGAAATTATATGCAAGTGTTTTCATAATTACAGATCCACATTCCCTGTATGTAGAGCAAAACTGTTTGCACGACCCATTTGCTGAAGACTTGGAAGCCTCTTGCTCGAGTCCTGACAGTGCTCAGGACCCTTCCTTCCTCTCTCCCCCCAACACCCCAAGCAGATGTGGAATGAGAAATGCCATGATTGGCCACATGGGGTTTTTCAGGGAAGCTCTGGGAAGAAGGAAATCTGGAGCCAGGCCCATGTCCACAGCACAATCACCTGCTGTGGACCATTCAGTTCACATCAGGCATTTTTATTCAGAGCTCTTCCTACCTCACAGATGTGTCATAATAGAATGATGTAGTGTGTAAGATGCTCCATGGTGCTATGAAGCAAAAAAAGAAAACAAAAACAAAAACAAAAACAAATAAATATAGGATATTTGCTTTGCCAAAAACCAGCATCTCAGCATCCAAAAGGAAGATGCCGAGCCACCTGTTAAGGTCAAATGGTTTGTGATATGAAGCACATTGCCTCTGTTCAAGATAAATGGTGTGACACCCTTGCCCCCCCCCAAAACCTTCAGTATGGTCCCTTTATATTCTTCTTAAACCTATCTGCATATTTAGGCCTCCTCATCCTTGTTCATGCCTTTGCCCCACCGGCAAGGTCTTCTGCATTTATTTTTCTGTCCTGTCTCTCCTACTTCCTCAATCCCAACTCCCACCATGGAATTACAACCTATCATTCAAGCTCCAACTCCGTTAATCACAGCTGCCTTTGTTCAGCACTTCCTGTGCAGCAGGAACTAAGCTGCATGCTTTACATACTTCGCTTTGTTGCATTTTTCCAACACATCTACAAAGTAAGTTTTATTCAGCCAGTTTAACAGAAAACAACCAGTGTTCAGAGAAGTAAAGTAACTTGCTCAAGATTACCACGTCAGAATTCAAACCCAAGCCTGTCTTGATCTAAAGTTGATGTTATTACTCACTACGTTGCAGTCATTCTTACCAATTCTCTATCCAGACTTCCTTGATGACTCCACAAGAAAGCAGTTTCTCCCAATCTAAACTAAGCTCCCCTCCAGAACATTTTTTTGACATGCTTTCTACTCCCTTGATTGTTTGGTTTATATTGCTATTTAAGTTCAGATGAGTATGTTTAGTTACCTTCCCTAAGTATACTGTAAACCTCAGAAAGTCCCAGAACTATTCAAAATGCCTAACCTAATGCACCTATATTCTCCAGCAAGTACTGGTCTTACACTATAGTCCCGAGTATGTTTTTGTTGCCCTTTTATCGTCTAGCATATTTTTATATACAGCACTCTAACTGCACAAATAATTTGTTCTCAATTGTCAAGAGTCCAAATACAGGGGTTTAAATGAGATCATATGAGATTGAGAGGGCCAGGAAAGATGTAACCAGAGATGAACATACCTCCTTCTGGGGCATTGGGTTATGATTTCTAAGTTGATAAGGCCTATCAGAACTTAAAAAAAAAGGAAATAACAAAGCATTCCTTTTTGTAATGGTAAGAATATTTGCCAAAATATACTGATATTAGACACCATTCAAAATATGTACGAGTCATAATATTTCCAAATCAGCTATTAATAGTTACTGGTGTCTTATTTGTGGAGAATGCTTTTCAATATGCCATAAGACAAAGGTAGAATCAAGCATAAAATAAATTAGCATAGCATTTTATATTTTAGGAATAATGAACACTAGGTCTATCTAGGCAAAGTGATTTTATGGATTAAGAAAAATATTTAGAAAATTCAGAAGGCAAAGCACTCTAGCCAGACAAACAGAAAACTGAGGGAAAACTTTTAGAGTTTGAATGAAATGGATAATTCTTTAAGAGGAAGGAACAACTTATACAAATGAGTACTTACTGATGAAATGAAATAAAAACATGATACGGAAAGATAAAAATAATTGGCACCCAGGAGATACCCCACAGGGACTTCCTGTACCAACCACAGTATAGTTTTTTTGTTTTTTCGGTTGTTTGTTGTTGTTTTTTTCAAATGAAGGAGGAGTAAAGGTTACATGTTGTGGCTCTCTGATAAGCATACAGTTATTCCAATGCTCATTTTTTAGAATTCCAGAATTCTTGGCTAAGAATGCTCAAGTTTTTATTTGGGAACACAAAATGGAATAATGAAGGGAAAAAAGCTAAAGTAGAAAGGTATGCATCTCAGGGAGCAGTACATTTGCTCATGCTCACCTGTGAACAAGACTACCCTGTTTGGGGGGTAAGAATATGAACACACTTCATGACGCAGAAGCCGAGAATGTGAAATTTACCTTGCTCTTATTTACTGTCTCAGTGTGTGTGTGTGTGTGTGGTGTATTCTTCCCTTCTCTGAGTCTGTCTCCTTTTGTGTTGACCAAGATAATACCCACCTACTTTCCCTCAAAAGTCTCAGGGATGACTCATGAAAAAGGCTCTTCAATTTAGCCAGTGTGCTAAGATATTGTGAATAATCAATAATTTCCGTTAACCCTCCAGAAACTTTCATTTGCATTTACTACTTAGAATCTCAATCGACTTTTCCTAAGTATTAGCAGCTGTGAAACTTTCAAGAATTATAACTATAGGTTTTCACCATTTCCTGGCCTCCCTTTGGCTATAGATTTTCTAGCCACATGATCTTAAAGGGTCAATTTAGTTTAGTGAAATGAAAGTGGCTCCAGATATGGCGTCAAATGACCCAAGTTCAAATTTCAGCTCTGCCTTTTGACCTTGATTAAACCAAGCACCTCTCTAAGCCTCAGCACCTTTCTCTATAAAAGGGGAAAATAATACCTTCCTGCACTTATCCACAGGATTATAGTGAGGCTCAAGTTGAAAAGTATGCAAAAATGCTGCCTAAATCACATCTCTATAATAAGACTGTTCACATTATTTTTTCTTTCAGCCCCATCATTTCCATCAAACAGGAATAACATGCAGTTAAGGTTTTCATTTATTTCCTTCCACTCTTTTTCTACACTAGGCATATGTGCATTTGTGTATATGGGTAAGATTTACTTTTTTAAATGTAGGCAGTATTTTATTGTGATGTAATTATGCATTATCATACCTACTTATATGATAATACATACTTGTATATTATGAGAGATGTATGTATATATCTCTAGGTTAGTAAAATTTACTTCCAAACATGTTAATAACATGGTTAATAACAGCTCAATACAGCCTTTGAGAGTCTATGATATATAATATGTATAATATGCATGTGTATATGTATATATGTACCTTCTTATTATTAAAAATTATTTCCAAATATGGCTACTAGTGGATACACTAAAAATATGATTGGGGCACCTGGGTGGCTCAGTCCATTAAGCATCGGACTCTTGATTTCAGCTTAGGTCGGGATCTCAGAGTCGTGAGATGAAGCCCCAAGTGGGTTTCTGTGCTCAACAGGGAGTCTGCTTGAGATTTTTTCTCTCCCACTCCGTCTGCCCTTCCCCCTCAACATGGGCCTTCTTTTTCCTCTCTCTCCCAAATAAATAAATAAATCTTTAGATAAAATAAAGTCTCTATTAAAAAAATATGGTGTGTAGTGCTCACTTTGGCAGTACATATACTAAAACTGGAACAATAGAGAGATGAGCATGACCCCTGCATAAGGATGACACAGAAATTTGTGAAGTTTCCATATTTTTGCCCAGGTAGAAAGAAAGAGAAACACAAATACCATGTGATTTCACTCATATGTGGAATTTAATAAATAAAGCAAAAGAGCAAAGAGGTTAAAAGAAAAGAGGTGGGGGGCAAACCAGGAAACACTGTTAACTACAGAGAACAAACTAAGGGTTACCAGAGGGATGCGTTAAATAGGGGATGGGGTTAAGGAGGGCACCTGTGATGAACACTGCGTGATGTATGGAAGTTTTGAATTACTAAATTGAACACCTGAAATTAAGTCTATACTAGCTTGAATTTAAATAAAAACTTTAAAAATATATGGTGGGTAATAATTCTGCCATATGAGTGAAACATAATTTGTGGAATCATTCTCTACCTTCAACTCATCAAAAATCCTCATTTTCAGGTTCTTTTGTTTTTGTCTTGTTTTGCTCCTTTGTAGTTGATGATGTTACTAGATTTATTTCCTCTCATAACCAAAACTATATTAAACATCTTTATACAAAAATATTTTTATGAATCCCTAATTCCATGCAGTAGATTTCTAGAACTGAAATCACTGGATCAAAGGTATGGATTCTTCTAAGGCCTTCGGTTAGCCCTACCATATTGTCAGCTTCCTTTCCTGCAGTATTGTACTATTTAGACAACACAAGAGACAATTTTTATGTTATCTTTGTCCTAATTACCTATTTTAATCATTAATTGTTACCAATTTCACAGACAAAAAAAGAGTATCCTTTTATTATCTCATATTTATATGATCACTAGTGAAGTTGAAAATTTATCGTGTTTATTGATTTTAATTATTTCTGCCACAAGTGTGCTTGCTCTTATGCTTGCTCCATTTCCAGTATTTTCCTTATTGATTTGTTGGCATTATTTGTATCTTAAGGAAATTCATTTCTCAGTTGTCATAACTCATAAGGTTTTCCAAATTTGTCATTTAGACTTTAATATTGCTTGTGATTTTTGACATTGCAAGAGTTTTTTTAAGTTTTTTTTTCCTCCAACCTTATCAGGATATAATTGATACATAGCACTGTGTAAGTTTCACTTAAGTTGGTTTCATACATTTATACACTGCAAAAGGATAACCACCATAGCATTAGCTTACATCTCCATCCATTACATAATCATCATTTCTTTTTTGTGGTAATTTTTTAACTTTGGAAAAATCAAATTTACCAAGCAGTGTCTTCCATTGCTTCACTTTTTTATTTTTTGTGAACTAAGTAGAGGGAATCCCTACTTCACCCGTATAGCAATTCATGGTTTTAACAAAAACCCCAAGTTCAAAGACTTAGCAATCTAGAGTAAAGTTAGAGTGTGATGATACTGAGATTGCTCTTCTACTAAGAAGTTAGTTTGAAAGTACCTGCAAGGAGATTAACAAGTATTCCTGGTGCAAGAAGAATTGGCACCAACTCAGACACCGCTCTATTTTAGACCACTCTATTTTTGACCACTCAGATACATCCCGCATATGGCTTTTAGCCTATGGTGAGCACCCAGAAATTCCAACACTTGGAAAGCAAAAGCTCTGTGCTGGCTCATCTATAGGTCAGCTGGGGTCAGGCACAGGGTCAATGACACCAGGGAGAGAGCGGGGAACAGGCAACAGACGAGGCCAAAATCAGTTCTGCTCAAAAGAGGGTTTGCGAATGTCTGAGATGCGGAAGCTGTAATTAACAAGGTGACTGTAAAAGGAACTGGACTTACCTCCTAGTTTTAAGCGTCCGTCTCACTGTTCTCTGACCGTATTTGCCTCAGTGCTGAGTAAGAACAAATTTTTTGCTTGCCTTACATTTAAATTCGATACTTCTATCTTTAGAAAGGCCCATGAGGAGGAACACTTGCCACCCTAGCATCATGAATAGTAATCATGGCTAATAAAATTAATAAAAATTAACATTAATTAGGCTCTTAGTTTGGTTCAGACTCTGTTCTGAGCCCTTTATATTTATATTTATAGTTTATATTTACATCTATATAAATATATTTATTTTATATTTATATTTATAGAAGCCTTCAAAACACTTTTAACTGGTAGAAACATAATTTTCTCCATTTTGTAGTTGAAGGAAGAGAGGCATCGAGAAGGTGGATGACTTATCCAGGGTCGCACAGCCCACAAGAAGTTGAGCCAGGATTTGAAACCAGACAACTGGTTCCAGAATTGGCACCTTTTCAATATTCTATGATATTCTGTATTTATTAATAGAACTTTGGTATTAATTTCAATTTATATATATGGAAAGATGTATGCGTATATATTTATACATATGGAAAGATCTATAAATATTATATCTTAAATATCTTTCTTTATTTATTATGGTCAATGGAAGGGGGGATTAGGAATTAATTAAAGAATTTTGGTTTATCTAGGCCTCTGGTTTTCTCACCTTCTGATACTTCTACCAGAAAACAAAGAACAGAACAAAGGCATAACACAAGTATGACAATTTTTCTATAAGTTTGACATATGTTACTTCTGCTGGGGATTGGTTTAAAGAGAAGCCAGACTGAATGTAGTGACCAAAGTAAGATCAAGTTTATATACCCACCTATTATATTCCTAGTTTCTCCAGGGCTTCCCTGGGTACCAGCTTAGTGCAAGACAGTGGAGAGGAGAGAATGTGTGTGGATCCCCAGGAACAAGACAATTTAGACTGTCTCTGAGTGAGGCTTGCCAGATAACTGATGGACTCATGACCCTACTATCCCTTTCTCTTCGCACCTCAGTACCCCTGCAGACCCGGGGGTCTTCCATCGCTGCAGTTTCAGGGCTACTCGTGGCCTGAGGTCTCAGATGGCAAATAGGAGAGAGACTACCCCGCTGCCAACAATTTTGTCTGTCATCTCATTCCCTCCACTCCATTCTCCACAGTGCTGCTAGACTAATCATAATTTTAGTGTAGATTTAATCACCTCCCTCTCCTTAAAATTCTTCCATGGATTCCCACCTCCTATGGGATAAAATCTGACCTCTCTAACATGGTATCCAAGACCCTTGATGATATAGCCCTTCTCCTGTCTCCAGCTTATACTGTGAGCTCTGTACAGAAGAGGAACCCTACTCTTCACCCTTGTGAATGTCATTTAATAAATATTTTATGGATGAATGGCTAGGTGGATGAATGGATGGATGGCTCAATAAAAGAATGGATGAATAAGTCTTTTATACAGTGATAATTTTGTATTTATACTGTTCTTTACAATTAGTAGAGAACCCCCAAATCTCTCATTTTGTATTTCATTTAGACGTGACCACAAATCTCTGAGATAGATATTGCCGACAATTTACACATGAGGGTAGGTTCCAGGACCCCACAGTTTGGCCACACCAAAACTTGTAGCCTTTCTAATATGTCACAGCTCTTTCTCATAATGCATGAGGTGATTTAAATGTAGTTATTTGATGGTGCAGAGATTTATAGAGTTTTATAGATAAGAGACTCCCTAGTCAACCTTTTAATTGGAAACATGAAAAACTGAGACCCAGAGATATAAAATTGCTTGAATTTACACCACTCATTAGCAACAAACTGAAAATAGCTTCCTGGCTTCTAATTCCAACTTTCCAGGTTCTTAAATCCATCCTCTGCCACTCTCTGTACAACTGTACAACTTTATCCTTTCTGTGCCTCAGCTTCCTACGGATAAATCAGGATAATGCTAATACCTACTGCATAGAGTTGTTTTTAGGATTTAAAAGAAGTAATACATGGGAAATTCTTACAAGAGAAACTACTTTTAAAATATTAGCTATTATCCACCATCATTTCATTTGGATGGGTTCTTTCTCTCTCACAAATCAATAACATTGAATACATGCTAGTGTAGCGGTAACAGTCACACTCAAATAATACAAGCTCAAAGAGAGAAAAGAAATATGATATATGTTCAAATGGAAATATATATATTGAGTTATAGGACTGGAGGATACTATGAGTGAATGATAGAAACTACCTCAAGGTCACAGGCAAGCAAATTGTTAGACTTTTTATTCCCTGAAATTGCCTACTTTCTGAGAGGAGGTAAATTAACTTGTATTGAAATGGGTGGTTAAAAAATAATTTAGTAATAAGCAACCAGTTTTTATTACTTATTTCCCCCATAAAACAATTAATTTTATTCCTCTCTCTCCTAACTGAAATAGATACATGCACAAACAGGCACATAAAACAAAACCAGCAGTGAATACACTGTTCTACCTACAGAAGGACCATTCAAACTGTAATCAATGACTCTCCTATTGAGTTCCAGCCACTGGTTGGAATCCTTCCTCTAGAGGGAAGGATTCTCCAACTTCTCACTAATCAACCCCATGAGAACTTGCATTTACTCATTGATATCTTAGTATCCTAGCTTTCAGTAGCAGTCAGATTAGGCAGAGCTATGCCATAGTCACACACAAAATTGCATTAGCTTACAAAAGCAGAGTTCCATTTCTCACTCCTGGTTCATGTTATAGTGCACTGACCACAGATCTGAACCACTTCTCACTGTGGGACTAGGAGTCGTGAAGGAGTAGTCAATGCCTAGAGCACTGTGGACATTATAGCTAAGAGAAACAGAGTTGGACAAAGTATGAGTTTCTCTCAAAGCTTCTACCTGGGTGTGACATATATCACTTCCATTCATCTTCACAAACCAAAACAAGTCACTTGGCCAAGCCAATCTTCAGTAAGGTGGGGAAGTAGATACTGAACAATAGCAATGTAATCTATCACCCGTTCCTATTGCAACCGTTATTGATTCTTTTTTTTTCCTCCTGAATTAGAGCAAATTCTGGTTTTCTAAGGTTCATGTAAATTGTCTTTATCATGTTTCCTCCTTATTTCCATGTGACTCCTGATTAGTTTTGTGAAGTTTGGTACTGGACATGTATTATTATTCCAAAAGAGACACACATTATAAAAAGGCTAAAGGGTTTATTTATTTATTTATTTATTTATTTGCCAAAGTTGGGTTATCAGATCTCTACATGAATTGATTCTAACATAAATTCTCATGAGTTTCTATATTGTTTCTCCAACTCTCTATTTGACCAGCAAATGTGGCTTCTCATCTTCTAAACTTTTTCCCCAGGGGGCCTGGCACTTATAATAATTATACATTTTGTGTTTTCATAAATACTTGCTAATAAAATGATTAGAATACACTGACAGCATCTCCTAGGATAAATATAATAACTTTCAATCTTAGACCTACCACCAAACTGGTCTGCAATGTGACAAAGGGCAGGTCTATGTCTTTGAGTTCAGAAAGTGATGATGTCACTCTTAATGGAACTGGTGAGGTTGAAGAATGTTCATTATTTAATAACTGTAATGGGCTCTGAAAGCATCCTGCAATTCATGTGCTTTATAATGCCAAGTCACCGAAATCCAGGAGAAGGGTAAAATTACTTTGGAAGTCATTCTTCCCATGAGTCAGGGAAAAAACAACTTTTGCATAATTTGCCTCGCTTATAGTTTCCAAAATCACATTAACCCATTTGAGTTTGTAAAGTAATTTTACCCGAATTATCTACATTCACATTAATTCAGTGTCCTGTCCCCATGAAATGTATCAGAACCAGAACTTAGCTAAGACAAGTCACTGTCTTCTGGGAGCTCCATAAAATTCAGATAGCAGTGTTTCTCAATTTAGGGAGCCTTTTTTGGATAATCTTTTTCTAATCACCCCCACACAATTTCAATACCACAGATATACTATATGCCTGATTATTTATTATATGTATATCTGTAATTTGTACATTAAAAAGTAAGAGCTAGGGCGTCTGGTTGGAACAATCAGTTTAGTGTTAGACTCTTGACTTCGGCTCAGGTTATGATCTCAAGGTCATGAAATCAAGCTATATGTTGGGCTCCATGCTCGGTACAGAGTCTGCTTAAGATTCTCTCTCCCTCTCCTTCTGCCCCTACCCCATATGTGCTCATGTGCTCTCTCTCTCTCTCTCTCTCTCTAAGTAAATAAATAAATAAATCTTTAAAAAAATAAGAACCTTTTTTTTTCCTCTCTTGGAAATAATATTGCCCACATGATCTTTAGATTAATCTAAAGAACTAATCTAAAGAAACTAATCTAAAGAAACTAATCTAAAGAATTAATCTAAAGAACCAAACTGCAGACCAGTTTGGTGGTAGGTCTAAGATTGAAAGTTATTATATTTATCCTAGGAGATGCTGTCAGTGTATTCTAATCATTTTATTAGCAAGTATTTATGAAAACACAAAATGTATAATTATTATAAGTGCCAGGCCCCCTGGGGAAAAAGTTTAGAAGATGAGAAGCCACATTTGCTGGTCAAATAGAGAGTTGGAGACTCTCTGTCCAAATCAAGTGGTTTGGACAGATGCTTTCCTCTGCCACATACTTTCACCTCTTTTACACTTACATTGGAATTTTCTACTCTTCTTTCTCAACTTTGCCCTTCTGCATTTTCTTATCTCAGGATCTTTGCTCATAGGATACCTTCTTTCTGGAATAAACTCTTCATTTCTGTGGAGTCCATCTATTTTTCAAAAACCAGATCAAGCTCTAATCCCTCCAAGTAGAAGTTTTCCCAAATACTAAATCAACCTCCCTCCCCCCTAGAACATTTACCTTTAATAGAAGACATTTCCTCTGCCATAATAAAATACCTCAGTCTACTTTAGACTAACATTATTTAAGTCCATGACCCCCTCACTAGATTATAAGTTGATATATGGCAAGGACTATATATCTATGGATCTTCCATTGTTCAGAAAGAGTGCTCAATAAATTGTATTGACTTTATTAATTTATGATTCAATTTTTTCCAGCTAGTGCTTCATAGTAAAATGACTTCAGCTGCCTAAGAGTTCATGTTGTTACTTAGATGGGTATATAGCCATAGATGAGCATATACACAAGTGTCATCTAGCTGGGAAAATGGGTTGTTCCTTCAACCATTCATCCTCTGCACATCAAAAGTTGAAAAGTTCCCTGGATCGATCAACAGCATCACTATTCTTTATATTGCACAGGCTCAAAATTTCAGAGATGCTTTAATACCTCCCTCTCCTTCATCCCCCATATCTAGGTGGTTGTCCAAACTTGTTGATTCTTCATTTTTCATGAATCTTTGATTTTCGCTTTTCTCCAGGATCCCACTGCCAGCACCTTATTCTAAATCTGTGACATATTATTTATAGAAAACTCCTCTATCCCTAGCTCACATCTTTCCACATCACTAGTCATAACAATTCTTCAATCCTTCTTTCTCTGGATTATCTTCCTGAAACATAGACTTTGATCTTACTCTGTTGCTCAGTGGCTTAAGAAACTACAGACAATTCAGAGTAAGTCCAACCAACTCAACATAAATGCCACAGACTGAGTCACATCCTGCCAAAATGCATATGTTAAAGTCCTAACCCCCAATGTGATGTTATTTGGAGATGGAGCCTTTGCAAGGTAATTAGGTTCAGATGAGGTCATAAGGATGGGGCCTTTATGATGAGATTAGTGCCCTTGTAAGAGGAGACACCAAAGAGCTTGCTCTCTCTCTCGCTCTGCTCTGTGAGGATATTGCAAAAAGGTGCCATCTGTAAGCCAGAAAGAGCTCTCACTGGAATCCAACCAAGCCAACATCCTGAACTTGGACTTTGGTCCTGCAAAACTGTGATAAAATACACTTTTGTTGTTTAAGTCACCCACCCAGTCTATGGTATTCTGTTATGGCAGCCTGAACAGACTAATACAATCTTTGTAATCTTGCTTCAAGTGGTCTTATCTAATCAGCCCTAGCAGGTGAGGCTCCCCACGAGGAACGTTCAGATCCAGCAGGCCTACATCCTTTCACACACGTGCTAATATGAAATTATCTCTACTTAAATTAGTTAAAATATTTTTCAGACTAATTGGTTACAATAAAGATTGTTATTGTTTAGATAAACTTTTCTAAAGAACGTTTTTGCTAAAGTGGTCTATAAGGCTCAACAATTGTAAAATGAACAGATTGCAGGGTCTGCCCTAAACTAAAAGAAGCACATTTGGATTTAAATTCAAAATATTTCAGCTTTTTATACCAAAAGTAACATAAAGAGGGAGAAATTTGATCACTCATATTTATGCATTTAACAAATATTATTGTTCATCTCTCATAAACCAGACCCTAAGCTAGATGTTATCAATATGATAGTCAAAATGGACAGTTTGGACCTTCCTGAAAACTGCAGTTTAGTCTGATGGATGAATCCAGATCTTTTCTATAAGCTAGTGTGGAAAATTACTTCATTTGCTTGAGAACAGCTCTGCATGTGGTTTCACACTGGGGCCACAGAGAAGCTGTTAAGTGGTTTGCTCTGAGGGTCTCCCTTTTATTTCCATTCTCTGAGGCTGCCTATCCTCTTTCTCTCTGTTTCCTTCACTACCTTCTTATGTAGAGATAAATGGAAAAGTTCTCCCCTCACTGAATTTTTCCTTATTCACCTACAGAGGACAAGACTGAAGAGACAACTCTCCGCTGTGCTTTCTCAAGAATATCCTGAGATGCTGTAGGCTTTCTGGGAAGCTCAGTAGAAACTATGACATTCTGCTAAAGGACATTTTCATGTCTGAGGATTTACTTCCTATGGACCTTTTAAATAAACTAAGGATAACAGTAGAGATTTAAGAAATTAAGCTTTGCCTCATGGTTTCTTTTTTTTTAAAGATTTTATTTTATTTTTTACTTATTTGACGGACAGAGATCACAAGTAGGCAGAGAGGCAGGCAGAGAGAGAGGAGGAAGCAGGCTCCCTGCTGAGCAGAGAGCTGGATGCAGGCTCTGCAGGCTCTTTCCCAAGACCCTGGGATCATGACCTGAGCTGAAGGCAGAGGCTTTAACCCACTGAGCCACCCAGGTGCCCCTGCCTCATGTTTTAGAGGATAACTATTTCTTTCTAAAGTTAAAACCTGTGCCCTACAAAAGACTTTAATTTAAAAAAAATAATTTTAAATTCAAATCTATGGATTTCTTTTTGGAGTTCATGTAACCTCAGAGAGATGGAATGTGCTTTATATCCTTTTGTGAGAATGAGTTTGCGTATTTTACATGTCCTTCAATGTCACAAACAATTCCGTTCATTTTGATGACATAATCTTCTACTTAGCCAATTTTTATCCAAAGATCAAGTGCAAAACTGTGATAGCATCACCGACAGCCAAACCCAGCTCCGTGTAGAACCTCAGTGTCTAACACAGGCTTTTTTTTTTATTCATAGCTGAAACAGGGTGTGTCATTCACTAACTACCTTACTGTCTTTTAGGAATTTAAAGGGGTCTACCCCTGAGCACTCCCCTTCAGACCCCATGCATGTCTTGCTCGTCTTTGCAGAGGCCATCACCTTTCACCAATGCCTATAGTCCCCAACATGGGAGGGGCCTCACTATGCAGCCGTCTTACCATTTTAATATCACAGACTAGGTAGAAAATACATGAATTACACAGGTCTTCTGGTGGTATGGAATTCAAGGTAAAAAACATTTCTGGGAGAAGAAACAAAAGGTTGAAAACTTGTTTTTCATTGAGCTATGGACACCACCAACAGAGAAAGAACAGAGAGGCAAGAAATCTTGTTTCTAAAGACCAAATTCTTAGACAGTCTTGTCAGGTCTCTGGCAGCTTTTTCACATCATTTTCTTCTTCTCTAAAATAGAAATAACAAAAGTTTCTCATTTCAAATGTCCTACAAAGAGCAAAACCTTGGTCTTTCCAGAAGAAAGCTCAAACTTGAATATTTTCAATGTATTATATCTTAAAATATATTTAGTTCAAAAAAATAATAGCTATAAATTATTGAATGCTTCCTGAGTGTCACGTGTTTTGTTAAATTCTATTTCACCTTCCCTACAATCCTTAGTGGGTATCATTATTATCTTTATTTTACAGGTTAGAAAATTAAGGCTTATGCCTTTCTTATAATATGAAAGAGCACACACAGCTAATAAATACTGAAGCCATGACTTTAACCAATGCTCTTTATCCCACACAATATTGCACCTCTATAATTTTCATTAGACGCTTCATTACCAGGGCGCCTGGGTGGTTCAGCGGGTTAAAGCCTCTGCCTTCGGCTCAGATCATGATCCCAGGACCCTGGGATCGAGCATCAGGCTCTCTGCTCAGCGGGGAGCCTGCTTCCTCCTCTCTCTCTGCTTGCCTCTCTGCCTACTTGTAATCTCTGTCTGTCAAATAAATAAATAAAATCTTTAAAAAAAAAAAAAAAAGAAGAAGAAGCTTCATTACCATCACCAACCCCAATTCCAACCCCAGTACTAACCCACTAACTCTACCCCAGAAGCAGACAGAAGTCATTCAATACATCAGGCAGAACCAAGTAGATGAAGGAAGTTGCATACCTTATTGGCTAAAAATGAGACTACCACACCTGGATGGCTCAGGTGGTTAAGTGTCTGACCCTTGATCATAGCTCAGGTCTTGATCTCAGAGTCATGAGTTCAAGCCTGCTTGGAAAAAAAAAAACAAAAAACAAAAACGAGACTTCCAGACCCATCCTACTCTTATGGGAGCCTGAGCAATTTATTTAGACTTCTTGTGTTTTGTTTTGTCATCTGTAAAATGGAAATGAGAATAACAATATCTAGCTACATGGTTATTATAAGGATTAAATGACATAATTCCCCTAAAGCACTTAGTGACTGTATGTACATCAGTTATTGTGTTAATATATGAAGACTATATCCTTTTAAGCTTTGTATTCTCAGTGCCTACTTAACGCCTGACTTATAGGAGATTCTCAATAATTGGTAAGTTAATAAAAAATAAAATAGGTAGGGGCACCTGGGTGGCTCAGTCAGTTAAGCATCTGCCTAAGGCTCAGGTCATGATCCCAGGGTCCTGGGATAGAGCCCCGCATCAGGCTCCCTGCTCAGTGGTGAGCCTGCTTCTCCCTCCCCCTCTGCCTGCCACTCTGCCTACTTGTGCTGTCTCTCTACCTCTCTGTCAAATAAATACATAAAAATATTTTTAAAAAATAAAATAAGTCAAGATTCATCATCAAAGTAGAGAAAGCTTACCCCAAAACCAGGTTTTATAGCAAATGTGAATGCACAGAGAGAGATGACCAAATTCAGAGCCTCAGTTACTCAAAGGAAAGACAGCAGATACAAGCAGAGTAAACATGACCATTGGGACTAAGAGCAAGATCAAGGGCAAAGCTGGCAGAAGCTAAAGGGGGAAAAGCAGGGCATTAGCTTACGGGTACATTTATCAGATTATAATAGGTGACTTGTCTGCCTTTCCTCTTCCTGTCTTCTGCAAACAAACATTTGTGAGGTACTTTTTTGTATCTAGAACCATATTGGGCTCTGAGATTATAATGAATAAAACCATTAGAATCACTTAATTTGATTATTTCCTTGTCACACTTATTTGAACTGCAAAGCAGGTCATCACTAACATAGTTAGAGGGGGACACCTCCTGCCTTGATTGCTCCTGAGCCTTCAGTGTGATCTGTATCAGATGCCAAACCGGGTGAGACGGATCACCATATGCAGAATTTCTCCCCACCAAAAAGTTACAGTAGTTTCCCAAGTTATAGATCCATCTCACCCACCTTGAAAATATAAAAAGGAGAAAGGGAGAGAGAGAATGAAAGTGGGAAAATATTTGGAAGGAGATTTCTTCAGAGAAAGTTATGCTTTGAGCTTTCTCCCACCTATTCAGGACAGAGAAGTGTCTACCTCATGTCTCTCCAGCAGAGTAAATGGACTTCCCGTGGCACCTACTTGACAACTAGATTTTTCCCTTGCAATTGATGGGCACAGAAGACTGAAGCTCGACTCAATCCTCAGACAGAATGACCTGTGGCAGGGTGGCCCTACTGACATGGAACTATTCTCTCAAATTTTTATGAGGTAAGGGATGTATGAATGTTTCTGGTGGATGAGAGTCAAGTCCCTTGGTAGACAGAGCTACCAAGGCATCAGAGTGGGCCCAGCGAGGCAGGGACACCTGGACAAGCAAAGAAATTCCAGGAACAAGAAGCTAGAAGACACTTGATTCCCAGGGACTGTGGAAGGGAATCGAAGTGAACATGCACTGTAGAGATAGATCTGAGAGGGTCAACAAACCTAAATGTGAGAGGTCTCCAGGGATGAGAAGCTCAGAGGAACCCACAGAAATGCCCAGCAGAGAGAAAATCACATTTGAAAATTACTCAGCCCAGAAGAGCCAGTTTATGATGTTTTCTATCCCCTTCCAACTGCCTTCCCAACCTCAGTAGGGTCAAGAACAAGCTCAAAATCTGGAATGAGAAAAGTGTTAAGGAGGAGGAAAGCACAAAGCCTAGGAAGATAGAAGCCAACAATGTCTCTTCTTCCTAGAAGAAGGCCTGAGTTGGAAAAGGGGAAAACATCTGATACTGAATCAAGCTCATTGTGTATTAACATCTTAGACTTGGCAACTCTGATTTATTTACTGAGACTTGGCTTGTTTAAGAGTTGGTAGGATATGTTAATAAGAGCAGAAAAGTTAATGGAACCTACCCAAGTTCTGATTCACCAGCAAGAGATAATTACGCTCACTGAATGTCTGAAATAAACCTGAGGGAGAAAATAATGAAGTTGTGGTTTTGTTATGTGTCATGAGTCATGTTTCCCCACAAAGTCCTGAATCTCACAACTAATCTCTCTCAATCTCCTCCATCTTCTCTCTCTTTCTCCCACTCCACCTCCTCCTCCTTCTTCTTGTCTCTCAGGGTCTGCCCACCCAAACCCCTCTCTCTTATCTGTGCATCCATCTCTCTTTTTCTTTTTCAACGATCTTTGGAATTATCATTAAAAATAATTAGGGGGCACCTGGGTGGCTCAGTGGGTTAAGCCTCTGCTTTCAGCTCAGGTCATGATCCCAGGGTCCTGGGATCGAGCCCCGCATCGGGCTCCTTGCTCAGCGGGGAGACTGCTTCCCCTTCTCTCTGTCTCTGCCTGCCTCTCTTGCCTACCTGTGATCTCTGTCTGTCAAATGAATAATTAAAATCTTTTAAAAAACAATTAGAAATAATTGACATTATAACATACCAAGATAGGTTCCCAACACAATCCAGTTTGCATCCTCTGTTAGTCTGTGTTCTGTTACAGATAGCAGAACATGCACATACAGCAGTTAGTCCAAATAGAGCCTTGCACATAATAAGTGCTCAATGAAGAAAAGCTATTACTACTTTAAACACCACCCCTTGAGCTTATTAAGGGACAAGTCATCTTGAGAATCACTCACTTTTTCTTTTCAGAGGCTGTTCTCCCAGCTTACAACGAAAGTGTTCTGCACTAATAAAGAAATTCATTGTATTTAGCATTCTCTTTCAACTCATACCTTTTGTTTGCAGACACCAAGCCTCTTTCCAATCATTAGAAATAATAAATCATATTTGTACATTCCAAACTCTGAAGGAAGTTAAATATTTACAAAGTTCCGCATGACAAATAAAGAACAATTCATTGAGACAGGCCCTGTTTCTGATCATATCAGAATATCAAAGAATGATTCTTTATACATTTTTGGAAAACTCCATCAGAAATTTGGCCTGAACACTATAGCAATAATTCATCTGACCTTTAATGTTATCACTGCTTTTAACTTCCTCAGATCCGTGCAAGAATAAGGTGCAGCAAGAGAAACAGAAGCTACTAGTAAGCTAACATTTTTCTATAGTGTAAACTTTTGATGGTGCCCCCTGCAATCACCTAAAAGACATAGTAGGGTGAATCAGAATTTTTTCCACTTTCCTTCTGTTTTTCCCTGCTCCAAAATCAAATGGTAAAAAGTGCTCAACTTTCCCACCATCTAATTTTACCAGAAATTGCTAAATTTTCTGGATTTTTGTGAAAGCATGCATCCTTAAAATAAAAAATCCAAGTAACTATAACAATTTTGTGAATCTTTGTGGCCTACAGAGCACTTCCACTATTCACCATTCTTGCAATGCTCTCCCTTCCCCCATCAGCTAGACTTTATCATCTTAATTTATACATTAGGCAACTACAGGACAAAGCCAACTAACCAGCAAGGGCTGGGTTATAACTCAACTAATTAGACTTCTGAACTTTGTTCATGTCAGTATTTCATGCTTTCTTAGCCTCTTCAAAAAAATAGTCTCTGCTCTTTACTGAAAGTTGATCATCTAGAAGGAGATGAAGTGATTCCACATTTAGGACTTGTGAGGAGGACAGAGGAAACCCCAGTTCTTCTTTTACAGTTATTAAATGATCAGAAGATGTAGCAAGTACTCTCTGGGCTATAAGGTTTCTTCCAGTGAAGTAGACATTCTCACTGCCTTCCAGGGAGGCAATGAGAGCAGGAAGGGAGCAAATGAGGATGGCGAAGCGTATCACATGCTAACTGATCTTCAGAGTAGAGCTGACTGCAACCTTTCCAAGTGTGTGTTTTACCATAGACCTTGGCAGATGGCATGAGCAAATTCAGAGAGGCTATGAAAAAATGATTAGGGAGATCCCAACAGAACACCCAAAAGCACCTCCTCCTAGCTCCAAATCCAGCATTTGGCAGGGCTGGGCAGCTTCATACACTGAGTCTATCAGTCAACAACTTCATTGTGAGCTGAGGAGGTGGAGATGCAATGTGGGCTTATCTGGAAGCAGAAGAGATCTAAAGAAAGAGAGAGAGTGTCTATGAAGTGTTGTGAGCTCTTTAAAGATAAACACTGCTACTCAAAATTGCCATCATTCATGACTGGTTGTGGCACTAGAAGGGAGATGTTAATTGTGTCTTACAAGTAGGCTTGTTTTGCTTACACAAGGATAGTCACTGATAAACCTGACTCACTAGATAGACACAGTAATCTCACTCTCCCTAGTACACAACAGAAAAGGTTTTGTCTTAACAGTGTTGTTTGCTCTCTTTCTATGCCATCCCTTAAAGATTGCTCACCTTCGTCAGCTGCATTGTGAGTTCTGCTTTCCCTTTTTCCCAAACACCTTCAATGAAGAATTCTGCCTCCAGATAGGATTTTACCTTCTTCCCCCTTTAGCCATCTCCTTATCTTTCTTTTACCTAATATTTCCTTCCCATCTACCTTCACTTCAAGAGGCAGATATGTCCAAATTTAAGTTTAAGAAACAGAAAAGACTTGAACTTACAAATATAGTAATCATGAGTCTGAAATATTTAATTTACAAAAGATTAACATAGTCTTACAAATAAATATTTTCCAAAGTGCATTTAAAATGTGTTTAATATATTTTTGAAGTATATTATCAAGTAATTTTCCAATTGCATAAAATTAGGTATCCACTTATATTATCTTCTCTTACAGAATCATTAGGCAGCCAAATAAAGAAGGAAATAGAATCAGAATTCATTCTCAATATTTCATTATCATATTCTTACAGCTTATTGGCTTCAGCAATGTCATGAAGAGGATAATACTACATCAGCCAATGAATTTCATGAAAATTATAGCTAAATGTTAATTTGGGCTTCACTAGAAAAATCACTTCAGGCCCTAATTACTTTGGGGCATGGGACAATTTTGTCATTCCTCAACATACTAATGAGCCTGGTGATCTATTAAACAGAGGGGCTAAACTATTTCAATTCTCCAGTCTACAAAAAGGCCACTCGACTCTAGCCATCTCTCAAAATTACAGATCTTTGTGAAAAATATACTGGAAAAAAGCTTTGAACAGTTATTTCCTAACTCTTTTCAAGACATAATTTCTTGCTTTTAGAATTCTTTCAACATACAAACTAAAAGCCAATTTTAAATTTGTCAAATCCCCTCCGTGTGCCTCTTTTCCTAAGCCCCATCCAGCCACGGAGATACATTGCTATGCTCATGCCACCAGGTTTAAAATTCCAACCACAGGGACACCTGGGTGGCTCAGTTGGTTGGGCGGCTGCCTTCGGCTCAGGTCATGATCCCAGCATCCTGGGATCGAGTCCCACATCGGGCTCCTTGCTCAGCAGGGAGCCTGCTTCTCCCTCTGCCTCTGCCTGCCACTCTGTCTGCCTGTGCTCGCTCTCTCTCTCTCTCTCTCTCTCTGACAAATAAATAAATTTTAAAAAAATTCCAACCACAGGGACACTGTAGGTGAGTTCTATTGCAGAAAGAATTAAGCTTGGCATATACGTGAAAGTTAAATTCCCTATTAGGTTAGCAAAAGAGAAATTTATCCTCCTTACAAAAAACAAAAACAGGGGCACGTGGGTGGCTCAGTCAGTTAAACACCCGACTCTTACTTTCAGCTCAGGTCATGATCTTGGGATCATGACATTGATCCCTGCATCTGGCTCCATGCTCAGTAGGGAGTCTGCCTGAGATTCTCTCTCCCTCTCCCTTTTCTCCTCCCCTGAATACAAATAAATCTTTTTTTTTTTTAAAGGCAAAAACAAAGACAAAACCCTGTGCTTAATGTGGAACCAGTTTTATATCTTCACTTTTATTTCCCTAAAAGGCTTTAAAAATAATGATCAAGGTGTTTCAATAAACTGAGTGCCAGGTCAGAATGAGGTCATGGTCTGCTAGGAAGGAGATACTTTGCAGTATTAGCATCACTGGGTCAAGAAAGTTATAAAGAAAAACTACACATTCTTCCAGTTTCCAGATCCGGTAGACTTGTGGGAAAATAGGCAGGTGATTAGATAGATGATGGATAGATGGATATATAAATAGATGTATTGATTAAGAAATCCCTCTTAACCTGATGAAAAGCTATAAAATTATGTGTATGTTTACAGAGCCATAGCTGGACCCACATCAAATATATAATTTCCTTAACATCAGACAAAAGAAGAGAGTATATAACAAGCTATACCCTTTTTTTCACTTCTATCTAGTTCTGACCCAGTATTTAGATGTCAAAAATTTATAGTTTTTTTCTTCCACTTCTATATCACTCTGAGATTATTAAACATTCAGCAACACTCAGTCAATCTCTTTCAGATAGTCTAGAAAAACCTTGCTTGGGAGAAACCAGTCATCTGTGTTTCAGTCTTCTGAAATCTACCCATGTCAAAGAAATCTGTCACCACCAGCAGGCTTAGTACCACCCTCTTGAGTTGCAACCACAATACTTACCATCTAATTCAATACAGCCTAACAAACAGATTTAGGTCAAAACTACCTGTATTTTAAGAAAAAAAAATCTGCTATCGAAGCTCTCTCCATTTGCTCTCTACTGATCACATTAATCAACTTTTATTTTTCTTCCATGACTTCTCCAAATGTTCAAATAACAGTAGACAAGACCTTCCACACAGCATTTTTCCTTCTAGATAGCAGTAAACAGGGTAATTGCTGGCATCAGGAAGGTCAAGGTCAAGCAGGCAAAGACAATGACTTGCTTATGATGCATCTTCTAGAAATATATCATCAGCCTCATGTCTTTAGGAATATTGGTCCTGAATTAAAAGAAGGGAAAACACTTTAAATTACTCTCTGGAAAAGTCATCTTGAAAAATATCCTTCACTGAATCCTCATCCCCTTCATTTGTTCCTCCTTTCCTCCATTCCTGTTGATCCTCAGTGTGAATCTTCTCTCTTTTCAAGTTCTATGGCAGCCACGTCCAACCTCATTGCTGAATGGTTGCCAGAAATAGTAACAGATTCATGAAAAGAGCAACAGCAGAAATCGCTTGGAAATATTTCCTTTCAAGGAATGCTCTGACCTTCAAATAACCTTCATTCCCTGTTCTCACTAATGTCCTGAGATGCATATAACATCACTCTTAGACTTGTGTTCTGAAGACTTGGAACAGACATCCTGACTATTTACTCTAAAGAATCCTGGAACCACCCCAAAGGCAAAGGCAGGGCAAATCTACACCTGCTGTAACCCATGACACACACACACACACACACACACACACACACCACAATGCCACATCCAATTTAGCTCTGGTTTTTTGGGTTTGTTTGTTTTTTTAATTTTGAATTTCTATGTTAGTTTCCCTTGGGAAAAAAAAGAATTGTACTGTTAGGAAAAATTATTGACTCAAGTTTATTCTCTATATTTTATAAATGAGAAAACTGAAGAGAGTAAATGATTTTCCCAAGGCCACATAAATAACGAGTAACCAAGCAAGGTCTTGAATCCAGAGTCTATGAATCTATATCTATCCTCTTTTTAGCACATTGTTATTTTTCTTCATGTCAAAAAGTCAAATGTTTACCCAATATGTCCACTTCTGTGACCTACATTAGTTTATCCAAAACAAGGCAAATTGATGATCAAATTATTAATTCTACCAGTTATGTAGACTGAATAAATAAAAATCAGTAAAACTAAACTTTCTTCTCTCACATTTTTTTTAAATATTCCTATCCCTTGGCAGAAACTTCCTTCAAATATTTATTCTGATAAATGTTAATAAAATCAAGAAAGAGTCCATGTATAGACTCCTATACATCAGCTGAGGCAAGGTAATTATGTGGTCAAAGAATGACACAGACCCAAAGTGGATTTTTAAGGTTTCATCATAAGTTTCTGAAAAGTAAGCTCTAGAGGAGGGGGGATACAGAATAATATGACTAAGACTTAAGAAAATATGATTTGGGGCCACCTGGGTGGCTCAGTGGGTTAAAGCCTCTGCCTAAGGCTCAGGTCATGATCCCAGGGTCCTGGGATCGAGCCCCACATCGGGCTCTCTGCTCCGCAGAGAGCCTGCTTCCTCCTCTCTCTCCCTGCCTGCCTCTCTGGCCTACTTTGTGGTCTCTGTCTGTCAAATAAGTAAATAAAATCTTTAAAAAAAAAAAAAAAGAAAGAAAATACGATTTTATTTTTAGTTCATCAACATTGTCTGTAAATACAAACTGATCATGGAAGAGAAAGGAACCCAGAGAAGAAAGGCCTGCATTCAGGACCACTTTTTCTGGAGACTTCTGCTTCTTTTAGGAAAGACACTGAGATGCTGAACAGACATTCTGGAAACCTTATACGATAGGGGAATAAACTTTCTCTGGTGAAACACTCTACACTTTGGGTTATAATCCCAAAGGGTTGAGTCTAGAAAGAAGGATAAACCAGAAATAGTTCAACCTTTGCAGGGACTGAAACACAACTTCATATCATATTAATTTCTATAATTAGAATGAGTTGTTCTGGGATGGCTAATGCTTCTACACTCTTGAGAAGAAGAAAAAAATACAGTTAGTAAGGCCAGGGATAGCACTATCATATGCTTCAAATTAATTTTATAGTTTTCATTATACACCGTTCAGCACAATCAAAAGTAACAAGACAATGTAATTAAAAACCAAAAGAAATAAGAGAAAACAGATTTGGGAGACTCAGAGGATGAAAATTTAATACGCAGACTTTAAGCCTCTATTAATATGTCAAAAAAGACAAAAAATATGAAGAATTTTGACAAAATATAGACTATAAAATAAAATCAAATGGAAATTCTGGACATGAAAAATACAACTGATATTAGAAACTCAATGGATGACTCTAAAATTAAATCATGCACAGCTAAGGACAGAAATAGTGAACTAAAAGCAAAATTTTAATAAAATCATCAAAATGAAGCATGGAGAGATAAAAGTAGAGAAAATACAGAAAAAAGGGTAAGCAATATAGGAGATATTATAGTGAGAAAGGCTTAACTACTTTTAACTGAAATCCCAAAAGAACAGAGAGCTAATGGGGCAGAAAGTAGGAATTCCAAAGTTTCTGAGAAAGTGCCTTTCAAAACAGTTAAAATCAACTAGTTTCAGCAGTATCTTTTGCAACAGTGAATGCTAAAATAAAATGATAGAATTGTCAGTCGAGGCCTAAAAGTTTTATAACTAGCCTGTCATTTCTCTAAAATCAGAAGTCAACTGTGAAAGTTATTCTCCTTACTTATTTTAACTGAAATAAATAGGTATTGAGGTATATGACAGTTATATTAATGTCTTACCTTTTCAGTGATAAACATGTTTTAGTATATTTATTTTTCATATATTTTTCTGTTTTAGTGCTTATAAATCTGATGCTTACTAGCCTTCAAAAATCCAAAGCAAAAAAGTATCTTACAATTATTTTAGGTAAACTTTCAATTATAACTTAAGTTTTAAGGAACAAGGCACGGCAAATATTTGGTACACTCCTCAGTTAAATATTCTTATCAAACTAAATGTGACCAAGAGGTAACTGAACTCTGGGGAATTTTTGCCTAGTGATGTAGCACTAAGTAATCAATTGGGAATAAAAAGTCAGTCCCTGGGGAAATTTGTAGTTGTAAAAGCAGACTTTTAATATTAAAATGTGTTCAAATTTCACAACATTCCTCTCTTAAGGGTTGCTGATAAAAATTTCTCAATTCTGAGTCATTATAGAAAGGTGTCTCTTGTGGAAGCCAACTGACTGAAGGCTTACTTGGATTCTATTCGATATTGCATGAAATGAGCTTGATTGGACAGTTATCTAGCAGTACTTGCTTTTGAAGTTGAGGGAAATCTGATCATAAATTGCCTAACTCATTTAAGAGTGAACATCTCTGGCATACTGTTTGGTGCTGAATTTACCTGAAAGGATCCATTTGCTTCTAAAAGGTGAGTCATTTACTATCCATTCACTAGTCAGATGACGTCAATATTGGTAAATTTTTTCCAATTTTGTCTTAGTAATATTCATTTTCCAGATTTAACTGAGAGAAAGGAAAATTGATTGAGGAAAGGAAATCCACAGTGCTTCTGCATATTTGTACTTTATCAACCTTGATGAATTGTGCTCAACAAAATAACACACAAATAAAATTTCATTACAATTATGACACATTGTAAAAGGTCACAAGATTCCACAACAATACTAGGTTGACCAGATGACAATAACAGGGGGGCCCCTTTATATCATGTGGTAATTCTATTGTTGTGTGGAGAACGAAATTTAATACAAAATAATTATAGAGGCAACTCCATGATAACAGTGATTTCAAAAAGGGTTCTTTTTGGAAAGCTGAAAAGAAATTTTGAAGGCCCATCAGAGATTAAAGAGGAAAGAAAATATAATTCTGAACAGAGACAAAGCAAATATTTAAACCTAGCCACAGAGCATAGTTCACGTCAGGGCCAGCAGATGAGAGGTCAACAACACTAGAATCCAAAACAGGGTTCACAAGTCAGAACAAAAGTCAAGCTAAGAAAGATAAGGAGCCCAGTGCAGATTCTTTCTACACATAAATAAGGATATTGGGCACCCTGTCTCCTTTATGAAAGGAGAACTGACTGATAATGTTGGCCCTTGGATAATGCCAATGTGGGTCAATAGGTCATTCTGTTCCCATCAATCAAGGGACTACATGGGCACTTAGGTATTGACAAGACAATGTTTTCAATGTTAGTTCTGTGATTTTAGGTGTAGCAGAATCTCTCCTCTAATGCAAAGCCTTCTTAGTTGACAAAGGTAATCTAGTCAACATAAGAAGTAGACAAAGCATGCAATTAGAAGCAGTATTTGTTGGATTTCACTACATAAACAAACTCACTATAGCATGTACTTAGTGTATATTTCATGAATAAAGGCTGGGAAAATAGAGAATCCACTCACATTTCAGGAATCACACCACAGGGACAATAGAGGCCATCAAATTCTGCTTCTCACTCATGGAAGGAATAGCTCTCTACAACTTCCCTGGTTAATGAGCATGCACCCTCAACCCAAACACTCCTGGAAAAAGGTATGGGTAAATTCTTAAGATTGCCAATTCTACCTTTTTTGTCCTTTTATAAAATTAGATAATATATTCATAGGGATCAGATTTTTTTAAACTATAAAATAGTACAAGCAAAAGTCTCCCTCCAACCCATCTGCCCAGTTCAACAACAAAGTTAAGTTAAACCAGCAGCCCCACTGTACCCCACCCTGCAATAAAGAACCAATATTATAAATGTCTTTTTTATTCTTCCAGGGGTTTAATGCATACAAAAGTGAATGCGAGTATTTTTTTCCAGTTCCACTTTAAGGAGTTCGACTTATTAGAAAATACTCATTTGCTATGTTTCTAATTTGACTTCCTTTCATTGAACAGAAAACTTATAGCAATTATGTTCAGGATATTAAGTAGTATTAAATTTGAACATATAAGAGTGTTTGTACACTACCTTAAATGCTTTATTTTCCTGAATTATCCTTACAAAAATCCTAACAAAAAATAATGTAGGTATTCTTTTCATTATAAAGAAAATAAACCCTTGGCACAGAAAAATCAGCAAATGGCAATACAGATTAGCTAAAATATCCTCTGACTTTTTTTATTCTTCTCCATCTTCCCTAATGCTCACATCTACACCTATATCTTTTTCTTCTTTTTTTTAAGATTTTATTTATTTATTTGACAGAGAGAGATCACAAGTAGGCAGAGAGGCAGGCAGAGTAAGAGGGAGGAAGCAGGCTCACCACTGAGCAGAGAGCCCAATGTGGGGATGGATCCCAGGACCCTGGGGTCATGACGTTAGCTGAAGGCAGAGGCTTTAACCCACTGAGCCACCCAGGTGCCCCTTCTTCTTAAATTCTGCCATGTTCACCTCTAAGGACCATGTAATTAATACCAAGCTCTCAGTTCCTTAACCTATATAGGCTTTAGAATAAACTTTGGAGACAGATCTAAGTTTGAGTAAACTTTCACCACTCATGAGCTATGTGAATCTGGATTTTGTCCTTGCCTCTCTGAAAGTAAGAAATTGTGGGTGAGGTGGGGTGAGTGTGAGGGAGCACAATGGGATAAGCCCTATAGATTTTTGTAACCAAAAATTTATGATTCAGAACCATAAGTGGATACCCAACTTTCTTTTATTTTGTCCCTTTTTAATGTATCCTATGGTGATTAACCCAAGCTATCATCATTTTCTTTTTTCCTCCTTACCTCATATCTATAACCCTCATTATCAGCATATGAACTTCAGATAACACCATATAGGCAAGTGTGATATTACAGGAAATACATATTTAGTCTCTGCCCCTGGTTCCTGACACAGAGCTCCTAAAAACCTTGTAATTTCCTAAGAGATATGGATGTTAGGAGCATCATTTTTTTCCTAATACTTCAGTTTTTACTTCAGTTCCTGACACAGAGCTCCTAAATCTTTTGGAATTCCCTGGATGATTAAAAAAAAAAAAAAAAGGAAATGCATTCTTTTAGAGTAAGTCTTTAGAGTAAGTCTATTAATGACAAATAATTCTCTCAGTTTTCCTTCATCTGAGAATGGAGAATGTCTTGATTTCCCCTTCATTTCTATTGTTCAAATGAAGCAACTCTTAGTGGGCTCCTGGATAGTTTTAGGATGGAGGCTGATAATCAGAAGACCAAGCCATGATTAAGAGCTCAGAAATTTCTGGGGCCCCTGGGTGGCTCAGTCATTTGAGCAGCCAAATCTTGATTTCTGCTCAGGTCATAAACTCAGGGTTGTGGGATGAGCCCACATTGGGCCCTGCATCAAGCCCTTCACTCAGTGAGGAGCCTTCTTGAGATTCTGTCCCTCTCCTTTTCCCTCTGCCCCTCCCCCCGTTCACTCACATGCTCACTTGCTCTCTCTCTCCCTCCCTCTGTCTCTCAAATAATAATAATAATAATAATAATAATAATAATAATAAGTCCTTTAAGAGAAAAAAAAAGAATTTGAAACTTTCAGCCCCACCCACATTCTTTAGAGAGGGATGAAGGTCTAGAGATTGATTTAGTACTTAATCATGACTACATGATGCAGTTTCCACAAAAATTCCTAAATGCAGGATACAGGAAGTTTCCAGGTTGCTGAAAACATCTACATGCCAAAAAGCTGGAACACCTCAACTTCATGGAAACAGAAGATTCTCTGCTCAGGATTCTTCTGGACATTGCTGTTTATGCCTCTTCATCTGACTATTGATTTGTATATAATAAACTAATAAGCATAAGTAAATGTTTTCCTGAGTTTTCAAGCTGTTTCAACAAGTTATCAAATCTGAGGGAGGTTTGTGGCAAACCTCAACTTTGTAGCCAGGTTGAACAAAACCATGGAGACCCATTACTTGCAACTAGTGTCTGAAGCAAGGACAGTCTTATGGAACTGAATCCTTAAGCCTATGACTAGTTAGTGGCAGAACTAAGTTAAATTATTAGATATCCAGTTGATGTCTAGAAAGTTGGAAATTGGTTGGTGTTGGTTGGGGTTGGTGGGTACAAGGAACACACCTATTTGGTATGAGAAACATCAATAAAAATCTCAACAAATTTTTAAAAATTGAAGTTATCCAGAGTACATTCTCCAACTACATCAAATTAGAAATCTGTAAGGGAAACATAACAGGAAAATATACAAAACTGGAAACTAAACAACACAATAATTCATAGATGAAAGAGGAAATCTTCAACTAAAAGAAAATTTCACTGAACTAAATGAAAACAGAAATATATCAAAATGTGTGGGCTGTAGCTGAAAGAGGGCTGAGTGGGACCTTTATAGTACGAAAGGCATATGTTAGAAAAGAAGAAAAGTTTCACATCAATAATCTAATCTCCCATTTCAAGAATCTAGAAAAAGAAGAACAGATGAGCAAACTGAACCCAAAGTAAGCAAAAGGAAAGAAATAATAAAGAGCAGAAATCATTGAATTTAAAAATGGGAAAAAATCAATGAAGTAAAGAGCTATTTTTCCAAAGATCAATAAAATTGACAAGCTGCCAGCAAGTCTCACTGACAAAGTATAAAGAGAAAAGACATGAATCACCAATACCAGTAATGATATGGAGGATCTTACTACAGACCCTGCAGACACCAAAAGGAAAATGGGGGTAACTGAATAATTCTACATACATAAGTTTGACAAAGTGGGAGAAATGAGCCAATTTCTCAAGCTACCACAATTAAACTAATATGAAATAGATAATTTGAATATACCTGTAACTATTAAGGAAATTGAATTCACCAATTAAAACCTACCAAATAAGAAATCTTGAGGTAGAGGTGGTTTCATTGGAGAATTCTACCAAACTCTAAAAAACAAACACCAATTCTGCACAATGTCTCCCAAATAACAGAATAGGGGAAAGCTAGCACTTCGGTAAAGTTAATATTATCTAACAAAGACATTAGAAAAATGAAAACTGCAGATCAACATTCTTCTTGAGCATAGATACACAAATCCTTAATAAAATATTACCCAATAGACTTCAATAAATCAATCAATTCAATAAAATACAAAAAGGATTATACACTATGACCAAATGAGATTTATTCTGGCTGGTTTGATATTTAAAAATCAATCAATATAACCCATCATGTTAACAGGATAAAGAAGAGAAAACATTTTATCATATCAATTGGTATAGAGAAAGCATTAGAAAATAATCATTATTCATTCATGGTTTTTAAAAACTCTCAGAAAACTAGACATGGAGTGGAACTCCCTCAGTTTGATTATTAAAATTTACAAAAAACTACAGATAATGATGAAAGACTGACTGTACACACATCTACCCCCACCACCCAGATCAGAAACAAGGCAGTGATACCCCTCTCACCACTATAGTTCTGGAAGTTCTAGCTCGGAAATAAGGATAAGGAAAGAAAGGGAGGGGAAAGGCAAAGAGATTGGAGAGGAAAAAATGAATCAGCTTCTACTTTCAGATGACATGATTGTCTATGTAGAAAGTCCTAAGGAATCTACAAAAGAACCTGTAGTACTTCCCAAACTAATAAATGAATTCAGCATGGTCACAGGACATTAATATACAAAAATCAATTATATTTCTATATACTCTCAATGAAAAAATAAATGCTGACATTGAAAATGCAATACCATTTACAATTGCTAAAAAAAAAAAAAAACCAGGTGTAAATCTACCAAAACAAGAACAGGACTTATATGTTGAGAAGTAAAAAACACTTATGAAAGAAATCAAAGAAGATCTACTAAATTAAGAGACATAACATATTCACAGATTGGAACATTAGGCACAAAATGCTGTTACTTCTCCCCAAATCTATATACAAGATTTAATACAATTCTCATCAAAATTCAGTAAGATGTCTTATAGATATAGACAAGACTGTTCTAAAATTTATATGGAAAGACAAAGGAACTGGAATAGTTAAAACAACTTATAAAAAATAAATAGGGAGGAGGAGGAGAAAGGTGGCAGAGGAGTAGGATACCTAAATTTTATCTGGTCCCAGGAATTCAGCTAGATAGTTATCAAACCATTCTGAACACCTACAGACTCAACAGGAGATCGAAGAGAATAGCAACAATTCTATGAACAGAAAAGCTACCACTTTCTGGAAGGTAGGACATGTGGCGAAGTGAATCCAAGCTGATACTTGGAAAGATAAACTGCGGGGGGAGGGAGCCTCCGTCAGCCACTTACCAGCAAGTGAGAGAGCAGTGGAGCACAAAATTGGAACTTTTAGAAGTCTAGTCCATGGAGGGACATCACTCCAATGTCTAAGTGAGGGATAGAGACCTCACTGAGTCAGTGTGCTCTCAGGACCCTTGGGGTCCCAGAAAGACTGGGGGTGCCTGAGTGTGGCAGAGCTCCCGAGTATCAGAGCAGGGAAGCCAGCGACAGAGATGGAGCTGAGAAGTGGCCTCTCACCTGGGGGTTGCCATAAACAGTGACCCAAGCCACTTCTCTTCAAGCAGGGACCCCACAAGTGGCAGATCTAGGGAGACTCTCTCCTTCCTCCACCAGGAAGAGTGGCGCGGGAGTGTACAACAGAAATCTGCTGGGTATGGAGACTCCAAACAGACCGTGCGCCAGAGAGAGAAATGCTCAGTCACAGGCTGGGTGTGATGGGAGTGCGGCTGGAGACCAGGGAGACAGGAGGGATTGACTGCTTTTCTCTGAAGGTGCACTGAGGAGTCCAAGTTCTCAGCTCTTCTGGACCAGAGACTAGGAGGTCACCATTTTCATTCCTGTCCTTCAAAGCTCTACGGAAAGCATTCAGGGAACAAAAGCTACCAGGAGCAAAACTGAGCAGATTACTTAGCCTGACAAGGGCGGTGCAATTCCACCTCAGGCAAAGACACTTGAGAATCACTGCAACAGGCCCCTCCCCCAGAAGATCCGCAGGAACATCCAGCCAAGAACAAGTTTACTGATCAATGAGAACTGCAAAATAGCAATGCTAGGGGAATACAGCACATAGGATTCATGGCTTTTTCCCCATGAGTCTTTAGTCTTTCAAAGTTAAATTTTTTTAATTTTCTTTTTCTACTTTTTTAATTTTAACCTATTATAACTACTTTATCTTATGAATTTTTAAAAATCTTTTTAAATTCTCATTTTTATAGTCATATTCTATCCCTTCATTGTATTTAACCTAATTTTTTTGTATTCATACAAGTTTTTATTTCTTTAAAATTTTGGGATACAGTTTCTTCTAACAGACTGAAATATATCCTAAATCTAGCATATGGCTTTGTTTTAGGCTCCTGCCTGATCACATTTCCTCCTTTTTTTTTTCACTTTTTTCCACCAAGTTCTTATCAATTCTTTTTTTAAAATCTTTTTAATTTTCATCTTACACTCATATTCCATCCCTTCATCATGTCTACCCTTATTTGTGTGTGTGTGTGTGTGTGTGTGTGTATGTGTGCGTGTATCGACAAAGGCAAGGGAAGCAAGACAAAAATGAACTATTGGGACTTCATCAAGATAAAAGCTTCTGCATAGCAAAGAAAACAGTCAACAAAACCAAAAGACAACTGACAGTATGGGAGAAGATATTTGCAAATGACATATCAGATAAAGGGTTAGTACCCAAAATCTATAAAGAACTTATCAAACTCAACACCCAAAGAACAAACAATCCAATTAAGAAATGGACAGAAGACATGAACAGACATTTCTGCAAAGAAGACATCTAGATGGACAACAGACACATAAAAAAGTTCTCGGCATCAGGGAAATACAAATCAAAACCACAGTGAGATATCACCTCACACCAGTCAGAATGGCTCAAATAAACCAGTCAAGAAAGGACAGATGTTGGAGAGGATGCAGAGAAAGGGGTCCCCTCCTACACTGTTGGTGGGAATGCAAGCTGGGGCTGCCACTCTGGAAAACAGTATGGAGGTTCCTCAAAAAGTTGAAAATAGAGCTTTCCTATGACCCAGCAATTGCACTACTGGGTAATTACCCCAAAGATACAAATGTAGTGATCTGAAGGGTCACATGCACCCAAATATTTATAGCAGCTATGTCCACAATAGCCAAACTATGGAAAGAACCTAGATGCCCATCAACAGATAAACAGATAAAGAAGATGTGATACACACACACACACACACACACACACAATGGAATACTATAAAGCCATCAAAAAAATAATGAAATCGTGCCATTTGCAATGACATGGATGAAACTAGAGGGTATTATGCTAGCGAAAAAGTCAATCAGAGAATGACAATGACATATGATCTCACTGATATGACGAATTTGTAAACATGACAGAGGGTCATAGGGGAAGGGAGGGAAAAATGAAAGAAGATGACACCAGAGAGGGAGACAAACCATAAGAGACTCTTAATCTCAGGAAACAAACTGAGGGTGGGTAGGAGGGATGGGGTGGCTGGATGATGGACATTGGTGAGAGTATGTGCTATAGTGAGTGCTGTGAATTCTGTAAGACTGGTGAATCACAGACCTATACCCCTGAAACAAATAATACATTATATGTTAATTTTTAAATAAATAATAAAAATAAAAATAAAAACCTTAAAAAGATAAATAAAGAAAGAAGGAGAGGAGTGGCTGGTTGGCTCAGTCGGTTGAGCATCTGACTCTTTGTTTCGGCTCAGGCATGATCTTTGGGTCCTGGGATGGAGTCCCAAGTCCAACCGGCTCCACACTCAGGGGGGAGTCTGCTTCTCTTCCCCTCCCTTTGCCCTTCCCCCCACTCAGATGTGCTCTCTCTCCCTTTCCCTCTCAAATAAATAAATAAATATTTAAATAAATAAAAAATAAAGTGGGAGCAATCAGTCTATCTGCATTCAAGACTCATACTATAACTGAAGTAATCAAGACTGTGTGGTAATGTTGGAGGGATAAGCACACAGATCAATGAAACATAATAGAGAACCAATTACTGAAGCAATTGGACATCCATAGGTGAAAGAAAATAAAAATAAAGGGGAAAAAAGAACAAAAAAAAAAAGAAACTTGACCTAAACTTTACCTTATATGAAAATTAACACAAAATAGATCATGGACTTAAATGAGAAACATAAAACTGTAAAACTTTTAGATGAGCATATGAGAAAATCCTCACAACCAAGGACTAGACACAGTTCTTAGACTTGGTACCAAACAAAAAATTGATAGTTTAGACTTTATCAAAATTAAACCTTTTGCTGTATAAAAGATCTTGTTACTGCAAAGTATGGACTAGAAGAAAATATTTGCAAACCATGTATCCAACAGAGGACTGGTATCTAGTAATTAGAATATATAAAGAATTCTCAAAACTCAACAGGAAAAAAATTCAGTTAGTAAGTAAGCAAAAGATGAAGAGACATTTCAACAAAGAGGACCTATAGATGACAAATAAGCACATCCAAAGACGCTGAACACCATTCACCATTAGAGAAATGCAAATGAAAACTGCAAGGATGTGTCACCGCACACCAATCACAATGACTAAAACAAAAAAATCGTGACAATCCCCAAAGGCAGCAAGGATACAGAGAAGCTGGATCATTTACACTTTGCCTCTAGGAATGTATAATGATACAACTGCCCTAGAAAACACTTTACCATTTTCTTCAAAAACTTAACACAACTACCATGCCATCCGAGAACAGTTGCACTCAGGCATTTAACCCAGAAAAGGAGAATTTTGTGCACATAGAACCCTGAACATGAATGTTTATAGCAGTTTTATTCAAAATAGCCTAAAACTGGAAATAACACATGGCACTTTACGTACTAGAATTATACTCTTGGAGCATTTTAGTTATTTGCTCCATGTCCTTCTACCCAACTAAAAAATGACATGTCTGAGGTCAGAAGTCTTACTTACCTGTGGGACATCGTGTGGAGGGTTAAAGGATGAAACTCCAGGGCCAGACAATGTGGATCAAGCCCTGAGTGGTAGCTCTCTGGCCTTGGACAAATTTTTGATTTCTCCGTGTTTTTATTTTCTCATCTGTAGTAATGATAATAACAAGACACAGCACTAGGAATAGCTCCTGGCACATAGTAAGTTCATACCACATACAGCTGGCTTCTGGCATGTAGCCCAGAGCCTGGCAAAGAGTACTTTAATAAATGTTTGTTGAATGAATAAGTGAATGAGTGAATGAATGCATGAACTATTAAGGTTCCATAATACTTTCCTCACACTATATAAATTGTTGCCCCTTTCTATCCCCATCGCTAAAAATCTAATCAGGTCCCTTATCACATCTCATCAGATGAGTAAAATAAATTCTGACCTAATAAATGAGATAATGTTTAACATAGTCAGCCCAATGCCTAATCCCAATTATTCAATGATTATAGACATGATTACATGGCTACAGCCTTGTAAACTCCTTCACAGTTCTATCACAGAGAATCACTCTTCTCACACTCCAGTCAAAAAGTATAAATCTCTTAGCATAACACTGAAGGCATGGCAATGTGACATTAACCCAGTTTTACATACAAGAAAGTGTTCATTAAATAAAGGCCAAAATTATATTTACTTTTCCACTAGATTCCTTTCCAAGTCCTGTATTTAAATCCTACCACATTACCCACTATTTCCGGAAGAAACGATGACCCTATCTGAAATATTCTTCCCCTCTTCCTTATCTGTCATATATTTTCTCTTCAACAAAACCCCATACCAACATCTGTCTATACCCAAGCCCTACCCACACACCTACCCATCTGAATCATTCTTTAAGCGTTCATTTATTATTTATCTTCTTGTGCCCGGGGGCCAACACAGTGCCTGGCATATAATAATATTCACTAATATTTGTTGCATTGAATTGAGGAAGAGAGAGAGAATCCCTAAAGTCACCAGTTTTCTAAACTCTTGAAACCTACATTGGTTTCTTGGAAATGTAATCATTATAATTGAGTGCTATGTGCAGTGTTTGGTAAAGTGCTTGAGTTTCTAAGAAGTAGGACACTAACCGTCAAGATATTATTTTAAAAGTTGCCTCATGAATCTCCTAGGAAACCCTGAATGTGTCTCTAAGGGGTGTGTCCAAGTTGGGTATTAAAGAAGGCGCCATCACTGTCACCCCCCATCTCCCTGGCTCCCCCCACAGGGGCACTCCTCGCAGCCGTCTTGTCTCCTGCTGCCCAAAGTTCCCAAACACACATAACTAGTCCACATTCCCACCATGTCCTTTCTACTTCTTCTAGCAGCCTTCTTTCTCTTTCCCATCAAATCCAACTCCTAGGGTCCTATTCACACCTATTTTAAATAACACTGATACCTTGATGACTAACACAACTTACAATATTTCTTCTACCCCTGTCAGATCATTTGAGCACTTGAGCATTTTGAAGTCATTCCTGTTTTGACTTCATAAATCCCAGCCAGGAATTTTACCTCATCCTTCAAATTACTGCCACCGGATAGACAGTGCCAATGATGAGAATATAAGCTTTACAGAACACTGAGCCCAACTTTGTATAAACCTGACTTCATTTTCAAAAGTTAAAAATGTCTAATTAAAAAGGCATAAATTTACATTCATTATATAATTGAGTCAAATAATTCTTAGAGCAAAGGTATCACTCTCAAGGTACATGAATCTACTAAATGCTTTTATTTATTTAATTTTCTTTTTGGTAAAATTTTCTGACAAGAGTTCAACAAATGTTTCTAAATAGATTTTTCTGACAGAATTTTTTCTACATTTTTAATGAGCTAGTTTTTTTTTTCCATTCAAAAATCAGTCCCTGACCAAAATTGATCCACAGAGAATGAGGGTGCTCTTTCCCCAGCTGCTTTAATTCTTTTTTTTTAAGATTTTATTTATTTTTTTGACACACAGAGAGGGATCACAAGTAGGCAGAGAAGCAGGCAGAGAGAGAGGGAGAAACAGGCTCCCTGCTGAGCAGAGAGCCCGATACGGAACTCGATCCCAGGACCCTGGGATCATGACCTGAGCCGAAGGCAGAGGCTCAACCCACTGAGCCACCCAGGTGCCCCCTGTTTTAATTCTTAATCATGGTCTCACCGAGTCTTTCTTTCCCTGCCACTCAGGGAATAGAAATATAATTGAATTGAAAAATCTAGGCCTTTGTTTTCTCTTTTCTTATACATATGATATCAACTCTGATCATATACATACATTTTCCATCTGCAACCTGAGCAGATCTCACAAGGTTCTCCCATCTCTTAACATAGGACTTCCAGCTCTCAGACAAAGTCTGTGAATGTCTCACCCAGCCAAGGCCACTGATCCACAGACAACCAGGGCTTTCAAGGTGATCTATGGAGGGATGAGGGTAATGCCTCTCTCCGACTTGGGTTAATCTCTAAAGATGGGGATCCTCACAGGTGTTTCTCAAACTTTACCATTTATATTCTTGGTGAAAGGAATTTTTCTATTTTTACTTACTCTCTTTCTCTGTCAAAAGACCAACTCTACAATTTCATGTTCAAAATCATTTTTCCTCTTCAATGTCTAAGACTTTATGACTCAGCCAAGCATGGGGTCTGGCTCTTTTTGCTTTTAGGATGAAGTTTCCACCCAGACATGCTCAGCTTGTATAAACAGTCCTGTGAACTGCCCGGGCATCTCACCAGACATATCCAGCATGCCTCAGTCCTGGAAGGAGTAGAGCTCAGGTTCAAGTTGATCCCCTGCCACCTACTAGGACTAAGTAAAAGAATAGGACAAAAATTCGTTGCATTAAAACCTCTTGCAGATTCTTCCGTTTCAAAAGAGAATATCTGAAAATGATAATACATTCACCTGAAGAAACAAATTCCTGGCAGCAAAACCTGCAAGAACAGGACAGCAGGTGAGGAAGTATTTTTAGAGATTTTTTTATCAAATCACACTCTAACCAGGATTATATTGGCAGTCTTCTCAAAACATCCAGGGCTTTCTTAACTCACAAGCAGGATCACTCTTGCTGGGCATTATGGGTCCATCAGCCCGCCTCAAGCCCTGGGTCCTAAGTAGCTCAGGTGGTGTCACATCCTGTCTCTAGGACACGTAAATATCTGCGCGCAGAGCTGGCCAGCTGCCACCCACAGGGAGAAACTTCACATAGGTTTATTGTGGTAATGTGGGGATCCAAAAACAACCTGGCATTGAAGTTTTGCCACTAATTACTCTAACAATCAGCCCACTGTTCTTTCAGTACCTCCTTGAGTTTCCTTCATTTCCATCCAAGCTCTTTTTGAAATAAAAGTCATTCCCCACCTGACTTCTTTTGCTTTCTCTCTGTACAGATTTGTGAAAATCTTTCCTCTGGCTTTCTTTTATTTTTAAATCTATCTAGGGATTTTCAAAGTGTGTAGACAGTTGATCATGCAGTTGTTAGTTTGAGCATTTGCCCCATGCGGGGAAGGGTCCTGAAGAAGGAAATCTGACTTCACAATTGAATTATCAGTCCCCAGAGGAACTGAGACAAGTGACATCTTCGACAGAAGAGAAATCTCAAGAGAAAGTTCCCGTGAGAAGAGGAGCATAGCATGGACACAGAAACAGGAAGAAAGTGGAAAGGGGATTAAGAAACCAGGGAAAGAGAGAAGGAAGGAGACCAATACCACACCTGGGGAATTTGTAGAAGACAAGTCATCCAGCCTCCCCAATTTCTGAAAGCACCTTCCCTCCTCAACTCTCTCACAAACACATACACATTCTATGAAGAGAAAAGAACATTGGTTCTAATAATCCACACTGAGGTGATTTACCAAGCAAGGGAGAGAGGTAAAAGAACAATCCCTGTCCTGCCCAGTTGGGAGGGGATGGTTAGCAGAGATGAGGAGATCAAGACAAAGGAGTTGAACTCTGAAGGGGAGCTTGGAAGGACACCAGAACACCTGTCAGCATCTTCTTATCTAGCATCTGCCTCCCTGACAAACTGGAAGAGTTCCAGAGCACAGTATTTTTGCTTAGTGGTGGCTGGCCATGCCCGTATGAGGGAAAGCTGTTCCACAGGTGAAGACATCTGTTTGAGGGGGTACTCTTTCCCTTCCCACCTCAGAACAGAAAAGACAGATTAATAGGGATTTCTCTTTCCAAAATCTGACTCAGACTTTTTTCTTAAAAGGCAAATCTGCCAAAGACATTATTATTGCTACTTTTTGTAACATAAAAGCAAGAATTGAGATATTCCTGATTTAACTTAAATGATTAAATTTTTGTATTTCAGCAGCCTCCTACCTGTGAAAAAGTAATAGCTGAACTATAGTGGTAATATCCCCCTCCGAAATGCAGGTTTTAATGCAAATGAGGGAGAAAATTCCTTAGGGAACACTATCGAAAATAGAACGGGTTGCCTTTAGAGGGATGGAAATCCCTCTAAACAGATCAGGCAGGATCTGGGCCCTAATAAATGATTAGAGAACATTCATGAATCAAGGGTGTGTGTGTGTGTATGTGTGTGTGTGTGTGTGTTCAGAGAAAGAGAGAAATAAGTATGGCAAAATGTTAGCCATTATTGAATCTAGGTGGAAAATATATGTGTGCTTCTTTTCTTTCACTTCTCTGTATCTTTGAAATTTTCTTAATAAAATATTGGGGAAAATCCTATTTAAATTTATGTGCATAACCTGAGTATTCCCAAATTATTATAAGTGTTTCTTTGTGTTCTTTTTTCACCAAATACATCATAGATATGTCTTAATATGAGTAAATTTATGTTTACATTATAGTTTAAAGTTGTTCATTGTTTTGCCTTAGCTTTTTTAAACTCATCATTAGTCTGTGAAATATTAGGTAGTTTCCATTTGTTGTTATGTTAAATAAGGTAGCAATGAGCATCTTATATACATGCTTTTGCTTTTTTGTGATTCCATCCTTAAATAATTTCTAAAATTAGAAATACAGGGTCACAAAGTACATGTATTTTACATTTTGAAACAATGGTTGCAAGATTGTTCTTCATATAATTTGTACCATTGTTTAATTCTCTCCTACAGTATATTGAGATGGCCCCTAGCCTGTTTTGCTAAACATTGGTTATTATCAATTCTTAAATATTTTCCATGATAAAACAGTAAGCATTCTTTTAATCTACATTTATTTCAACATTGATGAGTTTAAACTTGATTTCATATGTTTAATGGCCCTGTATATTGTTTCTCGTTTTTCTCCAGAAGTGTCCACTATTTCCTTATTGATTTTATACCTCTTTTGTCATACCTCTTATATAAGAAAGCTTAGTACTTTTTATCTGTTGTTCAAATTTGTTTACAGTACTTATTTTAAAGATTTATTCATTTATTTATTTAAGAGAGAGAGAATGGGGGGAGGGCAGATGGAGAAGGAAAGGCAGAGCTTCTCAAGCAGACTCTATACTTAGTACAGAGCCTGACCTGGGGCTTAATCTCAGGACCCTGAGATCATGACTGAGCCAAAACTGAGAGTCTGATGCTTAACCGACTATGCCACCCAGGTCCCCTGTTTACGTGCTGTCACAGAAATATTTTTATGCAACCAACCTGCAAATTTTTTCTTTAGATGTTGGCTCCAGATGTCATTTTTATTTAATTTTTTTAAAGATTTTATTTACTTATTTGACAGACAGAGATCACAAGTAGGCAGAGAGGCAGGCAGAGAGAGAGGACAAAGCAGGTTCCCTGCTGAGCAGAGAGCCCGATGCGGGGCTCGATCCCAGGACCCTGAGATCATGACCTGAGCTGAAGGCAGAGGCTTTAACCCACTGAGCCACCCAGGCTCCTCCAGATATCATTTTTAGAAAGCCTTCCCTATTCCTAGATTATGAAACTCCTGCTTAAAACTTCAACTATCATTGTGGGGTTTGTTTTTTTTTTACATTTAAACTGTAATTGCCCTGAAATTTAATTTGACATAAGTAACTGATTGTTTTATTTTGTTCTGGTTTTCTCCAGCCGCGGAGAATAAGTCTCTTTCCTTCAGGGTTCCATGTCTCACCCAAATGTCATTCACCGATACTTCAGGCTTATTAATTCTGGGTCCTAATTCTATCTGCTCTCTGCTCCTGCACTGACTTTACTCTCTACTCCTGGATTACTTGCCAATATGGCCATTTGAATTCAAAAAGTACTCCTGACACAAATATTCACGCCATGATATTTCAGGACATTCATACAAATTTCTCAAGTTCTGAAAAATCATTTCAAAACCATCCCAGTCTTCCTGAAGTGTCAGCTTTCCTGCCACCCCACTGGCAGGAAATGGTCGAAGTGTCTCAGCTCATTTAAGAAGTGACTTAAGTAGAAGGTAACACTTCTCGCTGTCTCAGAGTTTATCAAAGTCTCCTGTTCACAGAAAAGGACTGAATTTTCTCCCAGGCCACTGCCACTTCCCTTGAGCTACACATGTGACAAGTCAGAGTGTAGCATTTTCCTTACAAAGACTTTTCAAGTATCCTCTGACCACAGACCTGACATTAGAAAGCTGGGAAACTTAAAGCCAATGGTGAAGAAAAGGAATCTGTCCCACTGTATTATCAAAAATTGGTCTCCTTTTCTCATCCAGGTTTATCCATAAAGGTTTCCTAATCACTCAGTGAAAGCTCTGTGTCTGGAGCCTCTCTGTATGTTTGACAGAACTGAAGTGAGAGAAGACATATTTCTGTTTCTACAGAATAAAAGCGAAGGTCCTTCCCCACCCCTCCAAAATGGTCAGTGAGGTACTATGAGAGATTGACTTTCATGAATCAAACAGAAGAAACTTACTGTGTTGGCTATTTTCAAATCACAATGGCTCATTTTCTCTCTTATCTGATAGCCAATAATCTCTGTTTGGCATCCCTGAATTTGTTTTCCTTTGAACCAACTACTTTAGGCCTCAGGTTAAAAAATTACTCTGAGTTTTTAGTCACAATTTCATTTTATGTCTTCCAAGCAGGTCATAACCTATCCCTCCAACAATACTACCCCCCATCTCTTCCCCAGAAATTCCTTCAGGGAAAACGCATCATTCCTGCATTTGTTAGTCTTTTGTTATATTTTCTCCCAGGAAGAAGGAAGAAGTCATCGCGTTAAACAGGTTTCTTTCTTCCCAATCAAGAAGAAACAGGCCAGCCCTTTCTATAAGATAGCCACTGTGAGCTGTGGTCATTTACAGATCTGCCACTGAGCATGTCACCTACGAGACTAAAACAGAAGGCACTAGAAATGTTGTCACAATCCACTCACCTATTCAGTGACAGAAGCAAGTGGAAAGACTGTGAAACTTTAAGTGCTTAACTTCAACAATCCACTTGCATTCCTGGAGTTCACCATTGGCACTCAGGTCCACTGAGGATAGTAAAGTTAGCATAAAGCAGGATACCCTTGATATATTTTTTGAAGGGTAAGCTGTAAGCCAGTCCATTACAATTTGTGTACCTGAATTGTTTTACTCTCCTTGGTCTCTGCCTACATGGTATCCATCTAGACCATACTGAAAGATTGGCAGTTATCCAGAAGATAGTTAGGAGGTACCATACCTTTCGAAAAGCTATGATTTAGCCATGCGGAATCCACCCTGTCTCTGATAGGGAGCTTGCATTGGCATGTCTTCCTGTGCTGGTCTGCCAAGCTCCACGCGTTCTATTTTGAAAGCATTTCCTCCAACGGCCGCTGAATTGGCAGGGTGGACCTCCTGTGGATCAGTTTTTCCATTCTCTCAGTCCTGCTTAGGCACGGTGTTCTGTTGTCTGTCAACTTTCTATTCTAGACCAGGCCCTGCCCTTGGCCTGCTAGAAGCCTGGAAGCTGTTGGAAAAGAGAGAGCCCTTTTGATGATGCATACTGTACAGTCAGACAACCGAGCCTTCCCCACCTCTCCAGCCACACTCTGCTGGCTTTCCACCAGCAGTATGGAGGGGTCGAGCAGAGGGTATGTGGTCATTTGGTTTGTTTAAACCAGATTCTTTTACTGAATGTTCACTGGTCTCCTTACATATCCTGTGCATATGTGATGTGTGGCCAGAATCCCTTTGGTCCTCATTAAGCCCAGGGATCATCTCTCTAGACCCAGTCCAGAGCTATCAGTGACATCTCATGAGCTGTCCTTTGATACATTTGAGCAGAAGAACGTTATTTTAATCACCTTCCAAATAAAAAGGAAAATCAACAGTTGTTTACTGAGCACAGGCTTTGCCCAGCACCACGTAGAATACTCGAGATGGCACAAATGTGGTATATAGCATGATCCTTGCTCTTAAGGTACTTAAAATTCTAGTGAAAAGAAAAGACCACAACCAGAGCCATGAGAGAAAAACAAGTAGTAATGAATTAAATACCATGGTATATTTCTTAGTAATATGGATGATAGGAATGCCAAGATGGTTGAGATGAAGATGGAAGTGAGATGGAAGGTTGGGGACATGCTTCATGAAGGAGGTTGACCTCCAAAGATGAATCAGTAGTACTTTGTTTGTAGACACAGTCAGGAAGTAGGAAAACTGAATGCATCATAATGAAAGGCTTTGATGTTTTCAAAGGACAATTGGATAGGAAGTGTCTTTTGCCAAAGAATACATTTATAATAATAAAAGTAAGAGTTACCATTTGATGAGAGTTTACTAAGTGACGGGTACATTGTATCATGTCGTTTATGACATAACATATAATGCCATTCAATCTACACAATAAACCCTCATACATTATTAGTCTCATTTGAAGGATAAGGAAACTGAAGTTTAAAGTAGCTAAGTAGTTTGTTCAACATCACAGTAAGCACTAGTGCCAAGAACACAGGTCTGACTCCAGAACCAAGACCTTGACCAGCTCACCCAGACCTCATGCTGTATTATTATCACCCACAAAGGATAATGCTTGAACTTTGGTCATGAAAGTCCAGTCAGAGCCCATATTGTTCAAGGTTCCTAAAACTTCCATCCTTAAATAATATAAGTTTAGACAACCTCTAATATTAGAGAACTAAATAATATTAGGACTAATTAGAACTAAATAATATTAGTTTAGAGAATATTAGTAGTTTTTTTGGTTGGTTTTTTTTTTGTTTGTTTCTTTTCAGCATAACAGAATTCATTGTTTTTGCACCACACCCTGTGCTCCATGCAATGTGTGCCCTCCATAATACCCACCACCTGGCTCCCCCAACTTCCCACCCCCTACCCCTTCAAAACCCTCGGGTTGTTTTTCAGAGTCTATAGTCTCTCATGGTTCATCTCCCCCTCCAATTTCCCTCAACTCCCTTCTCCTCTCCATCTCCCCATGTCCTCCATGTTATTTGTTATGCTCCGCAAATAAGTGAAACAATATGATAATTGACTCTCTCTGCTTGGCTTATTTCACTCAGCATAATCTCTTCCAGTCCCATCCATGTTGCTACAAAAGTTGGGTATTCTTCCTTTCTGATGGAGGCATAACACTCCATAGTGTATATGGACCATATCTTCCTTATCCATTCGTCCATTGAAGGGTATCTTGGTTCTTTCCACAGTTTGGCGACTGTAGCCATTGCTGCTATAAACATTGGGGTACAGATGGCCCTTCTTTTCACCACATCTGTATCTTTGGGATAAATACCCAGTAGCACAATTGCAGGGTCATAGAGAAGCTCTATTTTTAATTTCTTAAGGAATCTCCACACTGTTCTCCAAAGTGGCTGCACCAACAGTGTAAGAGGGCTCCCCTTTCTCCACATCCTCTCCTACACACGTTGTTTCCTGTCTTGCTAATTTTGGCCATTCTAACTGGTGTAAGGTGGTGACAATATTAGTTTTGATAACAAAATCTACCTGAGGAGAACACCAAGCTCATTTGGTCATGTGATTTTCATAGTAAATGGGCTATAGGGCCCTACTGGTGAAGAACATGGATGCTGGGGCCTGTAGGATTATAGTCTTCTCACTATAGCCCAGAGCAGTCCCACAATTTACAACCTAGCTTTATGTAATTGGCAATAAAGAAAATCCTATGAGTTGGATAGGAACAACACCTACTTAAGACCTTACAAATTCCTTAGTCTGCCTTCAAACAAATGCAAATATTTCAGGCCCACTTATGAAAGGTCCCCCAATAATGGGTCCATGATTGAAGGAGTGAAACTTATACAAAGCGAAGGTCAAGCAAAGCTTTATTTCGCAGCAAGCATCAAGAATCAAACCGAACATTTGGGTCCATGTCTCTTACAGAGAGGGCGACCTCTCTCTGCTTCACAGACTAGCTTTTAAGGGCAAAGGCCATGTGGTTGGGCCTGGCCACGCACAGGTGGCCAAGGAAATTGTAACACACAGAGAAAGCTGCACAGTCATGCTAGGTCACACATAAGTGACCAATTGAATTATAATTTACTGTATAGTAGACATTTGAACTAGCCTATCACCTTGGTCAGAATTGGTGCCCAAAAGGCGGGGCCCATACTCCTTGGTAGCTAGGGAGAGAGTATGCGCCCCCACTGATTGGATACCTCCACCTGGCCTGACCCACCCTTGTATTTGGGCTTTGTTACCTGGGACTGTTTTCCGGGCTTGTTTTTAATAAGTCCCCTGGAGGGGAGGGGGGCAGGGACAGTTTAAGTTTTACTGTATAAACAACAAAATGACTGTTTAATCCAAGATGGAATCACTCTGGCTAAATAGGCCCTTACACCTACTTTTGACTAGGCCCTATCTGGACATCTCAAACTATTCTACTGTGGAGAGGAGCTCCTGGATCACCCAATACCGAGTCTATCTTTGACATAGACTTCAACAAAGCCTACCATGGATCCATGTGAGTCTTCTCTTAATGACCAATTCTTAACAATTTATTTTATTCCACAACTATTTATTGAGTGCCTACTATGTGATAATCTTTGCTCTGCAAAATGATATCAGAAAAGGGTTCTTTCTTCTTCTTTCCCCTTTGTCCTTCCTCATACTTATCCCTAGTGAGGAGCAGGATATGTTGCCTAGCCTAATAACATTAAAGTTACGTTGTGAAAAGCACTCAGTAATAATAACAAAAGATTGTTGGTTTACAGTAGTTGCAATCTATCAATGACAGGGCTATTTCTTAGTTTTCCTAGAAAACAAAAAACAGGGACACCTGGGTGGCTCAGTTGGTTAAGCAGCTGCCTTCGGCTCAGGTCATGATCCCAGCATCCTGGGATCGAGTCCCACATCGGGCTCCTTGCTCGGCGGGGAGCCTGCTTCTTCTCCCTCTGCCTCTGTCTGCCACTCTGTCTGCCTGTGCTCGCTCTCTCTCCCTCTCTCTCTGACAAATAAATAAATAAAATCTTTAAAAAAAAATGGGTCCCACTGGCCTTTTTAAAGTTCACTCCCTCAGCTCCTCCCATTTTTTTAAAAAAAATCTTATTCCCATAATGATTAGATAGCATTCAGGGTGGTTCTGTTTCCCTGGCTGAACCCCAATTAATAGAGTTCCATATGGAAAATGCATGGGAGCATCTGGATCAGTGATATTGGCAGATCCATTTCCTGCCTGTTTAGACAATGTGAAAACTGGGGCACAGAAAAGGCTTTTTCAAACAATTTTGTGTGTCTATATTATATAAAAGGCCAAGCCAAGTAGTGAAGGATGCACTGTCTATCCCAGCCTTGAAGGTAAGCCATAGGAGGAAAGTATTTAACATAGGCTGCAAATAAATGTGTTAGAACTGTATTCTCATGTATTCTTGCCCTCCCCCAAAGCTAAGTACTTACATTAACATCACAGAATGGGGAAATAATGGACAAATTGAGGAGACTTGTGTGCATGATTCCTCTTTTTCCTTTTAAAAATGAATTCTAATATTTAAATGAAATTAAAACCAATATTTATTAAGAACCTCTTTTGCCCACCTCTGGCTACACCTTGTCAAAGATGAGCAAGGGAGATGAACAAAATATGAATCTTGCTCTCTAAGAACTTACAATCTAGTAAATAAATGTCTCAAATGTATGTTACTTTAATGAAAAAGAGAAGATTAAAAAATTGCTATGAGAAAAGTACAAATATAGGTAAATAGGAGTTTAGAACAAAAGAGAATGCCTCTGGTATATTTCTGGGATCATGGGGTACTTTCATGTTTGAACAGAGCCATGGAAATCTAATATATGTTATCCACTCAACAAATGCTTTATTAATTTAAATGTTTTACTTAAGGTCCTTTTACACCAACACATAATCATACCTTACATAAATGCATAAATACATCATAGTGCCATACCTGAAGTTATGACTTGGAAATCAGAACCCTTACTTAGAGAAAGAGGTGTTAGAGAACTAATTAAGTAAAGGTAATGTGATGTTCATCCTAGTAAACCATCCTCTGGAGAAAGCCATCGAAGTGTTATAACCTCTAAGCTTTATGACAGTCACAGGTAGAGAGAGGTAGTGTTCTCTCTCTCTCTCTCTCTTTCAAAAGACTGCATTCTGGGACTTAAGGCCCTATGAAGCTAGGAAAATAAAAACTCATGAGGAGAGGAAGTATTTCTTGGCAACGGACTTATCCACAACAACATTGCACTCATCACCAGTGAGTCTCGAAGGTCACAAAGCCACACCTTAGTTCACACAGCCATCTAACACCCAAGTGGAACAAGACACTCCAGACCTTGAGGAAGCAACTTGCCTAACAAAACAAGGACAACAGTGAGTGTCTGTTAGAAAGAACTTCCTCTGTCAGACTGAGACAACAGAAACAGAGCACTTTCTGTTCCAAGGCCAGGATCCCTTCATGAGAGGACATGTTCACTTAGGGTTTGTTGGGGGTTTTTTGTTTTGTTTTGTTTTGTTTTGTTTTCCTGTCTCTCTGATCAGGCTCCACTTCTTCAGGCTAAACCGGTTTGATCCCTGCCAGCATCAGCAAGACCTGGCCCTTTCCAGCCATCCCTCTGAGCACTCTGTATCATGGCCCCTCCTTACAGTAATGTAGCAAGTATCTATCACCTGCTCAGACTTCATCCAGGACCAGACAGGCTCACATGTTAGTCTTTCTTCTGTAGAAGTAGAAATGTGCCTCTTCATGCAAAATGAATCTCTCAACATGTCAAACCGTAGCCTGTCTTAGATGTCCTGAGAGAATGAGAGGAACACTCAGAAAGGGGTAAGATCGGTGACAATCAAGTTGTTTTTCTAGGGCTGCCAGAGCTGGCAGAAGTGAAGAGTGTTTCATACAACAACTCAGCCTCGGGTCGTCTCTCCAAAACCATCACTTGACGGAATAGTTGTCCCATCAACAGTGGGCTGAGTGCAGGTGACATTTATTAAATGAAACTATTTGTGAAAGTAATGGTGTATCTTAGAGGCAGTCCTGTCCAAGAAATTAGAACAAAATAAGGTCAAGGACACATCACAAGTCCTCAAGCTCACTACCACTTATGTGCTTCTGATGTCCTCTAAAACATTCTTCCAAGTTATTATATCATCTGAAGAAACTAACATCCAAACCCGGGTATCATCTTGATACCCTTGTCAATTGAATGCTTTAGAAATCCAATGCTGTAGCAATACATATTCTAAAAAGATAAATTAAATGAAAAAATCAGTTTAAATTTTCCTTACGGGGTGCCTGGGTGGCTCAGTGGGTTAAGCCTCTGCCTTCGGCTCAGGTCATGATCTCAGGGTCCTGGGATCAAGGCCCGCATCGGGCTCTCTGCTCAGTGGGGAACCTGCTTCCCCCTCTCTCTCTGCCTGCCTCTCTGCCTACTTGTGATCTCTGTCTATCAAATAAATAAATAAAGTCTTTTAAAAAACAAAAAAATAAATAAATTTTCCTTACATATGTAAAGAATCAAATACTGATTTTATATGACCAGGAATTAGACAGAAGAAAAAGAGATATTCACAAACAAGAGCAATAGTTCTCTACTGGGGGCACCTCTGCCACACACACACCCTCCCCAGGTATATTTGGCAAGATCTAAACACATTTTTGCTCATCATGACTGGGTGGGAGGGGGTTGCTATTGACATCTAGTGAATAGAGACCCGGAATGCTTCTGGACCTTCTATAATGCACTAGACAGCCCCTTTCCCCTAACAAATAATTATCTAGCCCAAAATGCCAAGAGATCTGAGATGGAGAAATCCTGGAGTAGAGCCACCAAAAATCATATTATTTTCAGCAACCATGAATTTTAAAATATATTTTAACGGTTCTAATCTAAGTTCACACTCTGAGCCTCTCCTCATTGTCCCAAAGCCCTTGTTCCAACCATTGTATTGATAGATAATCCATACACATCCATACACATAACTATGCTTACAAATAAGATAAGCATCTTTGTGCATCAGAAGCAGATAGCAGTATGAGATGGAGAGTCTACCAGACTCTGGATACAGGTGCAGACAGCAACAGCCAGGAGTTTGGTCCCTGTGCACAATAAAGAAGGTGGGTTGCAGCAAGTTTCACTTCAGAAAGGCAGGTTGTAAAAATAAGTTGAAGAAAGCTGTTACATATAGCTCTGTGAAGCTATCTATGGCTGTAGGAAGCTGGATCCCCAGGAGATAAAAGAAACCTATACAGACTCTTTTTTTTTTTTTAGTGAAGTCACCTTTTTTTTTTTTTAAGATTTTATTTATTTATTTATTTGACAGATCACAAATAGACAGAGAGGCAGGCAGAGAAGGAGAGGGAGAAGCAGGCTCCCTGCTGAGCACAGAGCCCAATGCAGGGCTCGATCCCAGGACCCCGAGATCACGACCTGAGCCGAAGGCAGAGGCTTAACCCACTGAGCCACCAACGTGCCCCGATATGCATACTCTTAACTAGGACTCAAGCCTAGCCACTCAATGTTTAAGAATCTATGAGATCCTTAATATCACCATGGGACAGGAACCTGAGCCATAAATGTAAGACCTGGTTCTGTGTCTGGGGCTCAGGAACCAAAGACAGTGACTGCAAAAGCACTAAACAGCAGAGGAGTGGGAGACGGTAAATCTGTACATTAATTCCAAACACAAGAAGAAATTAACATTGAGAAAATTAGTTTAAAAAAAAAAGCAGAGCATAAATTAACTCTGAATTAATGATTCTCAACTGGGGATGGTTTTGTCAACCAGGGGACTTTGGGCAATGGCTGGAGACATTTTTGGCTGTCTCAACGGTAAGGCTGGGGGTGTTACTGGTGCCTTGTACGTAGAAGCCAGGGGCACTGCTATATCTTACAGTGCATGGGGCAGGCCAGAACAAAAAGTGGTCTGATTCAAAGTGCCAATAGAAACTCTGCTCTAGAAGAAACAAACATGAATGAAAATGTAAAAGTCCTCAGGTCATTGAGATAATAACATCCATTTTTTAAAAAGGGAAGTTGTGCAATGAGATCAAAGAAATGAAACAAATGTATTAAAATCTTAGAAATGAAAAATACCAATATTTTAAAACTCAAAAGTCTACATAACATAGAAAATAAAATTAATATAGAGTACTAGAAAACTCACCAAAATTCAAAAATCGCATGATGAAAAGAACTTTTTTTAATATGCAGAAGTGGGTAAGGGCCTGGAGGACAAATTAAGAGGTTCCAACTTCTAACAGTAGTTCCAGGAAGGATGTTAGAGGCAATTGTGCCCACTCAATATTCAAAGATAGAGTGAATAAAATAGTTTAAGATACGAAGAAAGCTATCAGCACTTATTAAAAGAACTCTCTGAGTACAGGGAAGATGAACAAAGATAAATCTGTATCATGACACATCAGAGTAAATCAGCAGAATATTAATATGTAAGGAGAAAACTTTTAAGAACTACCAAAGAAAAAGAGAGATTACCTTAAAAGTATTGACTATCAACATTTTTTAAAGTATTTTAATTGTCAATAGATTTTGCATTGGTAGCAATAGATGCCAGAAAATAACGGAATGATAGTTTCTAAAACCTTAGGCAGAACAGCATTCAACCTAAATTCTATACTCAGCCAAGCTATCTTTCAAGAGTATGAGAAAAAATAAAAATACTTTCAGACATAATAAGAATACCTATAGACTCAATGTACATAAGAATCTCTGTATGTACTTAGAGAAGCAAAGGTGTATGTATATATCCTACATGTAAAATTGTATATAATCATATATGCATACATATGGATGTGTATCTATACATATATAGTTTTAGCTTCTAAACCAGGGTAGGAACAAAAAAAGGGAGAATATGTAAGACTCTATCATTTTAGAATGGATAAAGATAATGTGTGTGTGTATACATACACACATATAATTCAACCATAAAAAAGAATGAAATCTTGTCATTTGCAACAACATGGATGTATCTAGAGGGCATAATGCTAAGTGAAATAAGTCAGTCAGAGAAAGACAAGTACCATTTGATTTCACTCATATGTGGAATTTAAGAAACAAAACAAATGAAGAAAAAAAGAGACAAACCAAAAAACTGACTCTTAACTACAGAGAACAAACAGATAGTTACCAGAGGGAGGTGGGTGGGGGATGGGTGAAAAGGTGAAGATTATCATGATGAGCGCTGAGCAATATGTAGAATTGTTGAATCACTATATTGTACACCTGAAACTAATATAACACTGTATGTTAAGTATACTGGAATTTTAAAAATAAATTAATTTTAAATCTTTCATTTCGAAAGAAAGAAGAGAGAAAAAGAAGGAAAGCGCAAATGGGAAGTCTAATAACCCAAAAACATGAGATAGCAAAAAGTCCAAATATACCAATAAGCATAACAAATGTAAATAGATTAAATGGGAAACATGTTACAATGAAATTATGCAGAAAGTTTGGAAATAAAGAGCTAGAAAAGATGTATCATGAGGCTATTAATCAAAAGAAAACTCATGTGTCAAATGGGAAATGTAAATGTTTTAAAAAAATAATGAGAAAGTTGGGCACTAAATAATAAAGAAAGAACATCCCACTGTTACAGCAATAAATATATATGCATCTAATAATCTGGCCTCATGTTTATAAGCTAAAACTAACAGAATAACAAAGAACTAGGCAGAGCAATGACAGTGAGAGATTTTAAAACACCTTTATCAGAAACAGATCAAATAGGGGAAAAAACTGAGATTTAGAAAATTCAAACAACATAATTTTACAAGCTTAATCTAAGAGACATAAAGAGAATTCTGCACTTCACAAATGGGTAAAATTTTTATTCATACGTGGAACATTTGCTGAACAAATTTTACCAAATATTTTATTAATCTAAACAGGCATGTGCTAAAACTTGTGTATGCTGGTCATTACCTAGACAGAAGAGCTCTTGAGAAGAGGTAGCTGGGGGAAGACAGAGGTGAAAGAAATATATTTTAGTTTATTTAGTAGACAAGTAACTGAGCATCTAGTATGTTACATACTCCAAAATAGTTAAAAAAAGAAAAACTTTCCAAGCGCCTGCCCCCAGCCCACTGCCACACACATACTGTCATTCGCCAGACGCTTTTCAAGTTCCTTCCCCGAACAAAAAGCAGAGATGACTTTTGAAGGATTCTCTCCTGATAAACAGGTATGTAATTCTTTTATGTGGGGTATTATTATTCTGAACTACAGAAAGATCATAAGGGACAAAGGGGTACGAATTTCATTAATGGGTTAACTGGCTTGTGCAGCCTAATTAGCGAATCACCATTAATGGTTTTAGATTTTGCTTGATTGCAAGAACTGGGATTGAGGATAGACACACGATTTTCAATCTTTTTCCTGTCTCAAAACCCACAAAACCAAGAATCTGCTCCAAAAAATGTCCACGGGGCTGATGGATAGGGGGCAAGGAGATAAGAGGCTTTCGTCGTCTCTCAACGCTGCCGCAGGGTAAAGGAGCAACTTGACATCAATCTGACTCCACTGCCTGTTAGTGCACAACCTCTAACAAGTTCTTTGCCTCCCTGAGCACCAATTTCCTTCTTAGTGAAGGAAAGATAATGGTGCATCATAAAGCTAGTCTTCCGAGATTGTGGTAATGAGTAAATGACATAATGTTCAAATGTGAAGCACAGGCCTAATGCGTAATAAATGCCCAATGCCTGTTATAACCGAATCTGCCATCCTGAAAGTGTGCTGAGAGCTCCCAAACCAACTAAAGGCTGTTCCTTTCCTTAAAGTCCCACACCTGATCCTGTGACCTGGCCCCACCCTTTCCTGAGTGAGCGACGTCAACTTCATGACCACTTCACAGTTTCCATGCTGGGAAACTGGCAGCTTCAGTTCAGGAATAAAGAGTCTGTACTAGATAGTAATGCCGATCAGGGTAGGGTACTCAGAGAATTTCATGGGTGCATTAGGAGGATATGGAGACTAAAATCAGAGCTCTACAGCCCTGGGATTTTGGAAGGAAGGATGCCTGTTTTCTTTTTGTTCCATTCCCCTCAGTGTTTATTTTATATTACCAGGAGATGGATACGCTAGAAAAAACAACTTTATGACCGAAAGATCTGAGGAGAGGTCCCTCTCCTCATATACCTCCTTATATATGGTATACCTCCATATACCTCCATATACCTTGTATACCTCCATATACAAAATGGGGTAAAATCCTAAAAATCCTGCTAGATGGAAAAAAAAAACAGAATGTAAAATATTATTACAGCTTTTAGAATTTTCAAATGACAATGCCTTAAATTCAAACTAGTAGCTTATAACTTGGTCTGATGTATTTCAATTTATAATCTTCAGTAAAATATTCCTAGAATAAGAACATTCATCTACATTTGGAGAGGTGAAAATTGACCACAAATAGAAGGTAGAATTTGGTTTTGACTTTATAGGATATGAGAGCTACATCTATTGAGCTGTAGGACGTGCCAGGCTTTCTAATAGTTTTTTCTATTTGTTTGTTGGTTTGTTTTTTCTTATCTTTTGACAGGTTCCAAACCAGAAATCTGCCTTCACTATCATGTTTAGCAAGAAAATAGTTCCTAGTTCTTTCTCCCAACCCAGTGTGTAAGCAGCTGCCACTTGGAATCAACGCCCCCCCCCCCCAAACCCTGGAGCTAGTGAGCAATGAGACATTGGCTCTCACATCAAACTTACATGTGAGTTTTAGCAAGATGCCCTCTGCCCCAGCTTTCTTTTGATATAACAGAGGAAAAAGACTACTTCCCTCTTAGGAAGTGAAAAAAGGGTTACCAAAAATGAAAGGAAGTTGTTTCAATGGAAGGAAAGGGAACATATCACCCTTGTAATACCATCTCTTTTGCCAAACCGTAAGCACCATGAAGACAGAAACCACAGCTAAACTGGAAATAATAATACCTTCCACAGCAGAGTTCTGTAACAGACAACAGAAAGCACCCTGGCTAGTAAAAGGACAAAGGGATTTATCAGGAGGTGTCCAGAGCTTATGAAATTATGGGAATTCAGCAGATTCTAGACTTTTAGGAAACACCTGAACCCTCAGAATCATTCTTCCTCTGCGGAAGACTGCTGACCAGAGGACCACACTGTCCCTGTGTCTCAGCCAGAAAAGCAGAACTGCTAGGAATAATATAGAATATGGGCTCTATTGTAGGGACTTGCTCTTACTCAACTGTGGGACTAGATCAGTGGCTTATATATGACCACTGCTCCTGCACCTGGTGTTGGAGACTGACGGCTCCAGGTCAGCGAGACGGGTGGTTGGGAAGGAAAGACGAAGGTGAAGTTCAAGAGAACCAGGATAACCAACCCTCCCTTCCCTCTTTTTGTAATTTTCTACTTCTCCAGCTCTCTTGCATCCCTCTCCCTCTGCTTCCTGGTCCCTCATTCTCCCTATTAAATGCCAGGTCACCACTTTACAAATTAAAGTTGAGTTCAGCTCCTGCTGTACTCTTTTCCCTATTGCAATAGTATATTACAGATCAAAAGCTGTCTTTACCACTTTAGTATTCAGCTGTGTTTATCTTTGGCAATACTTAAATATTAAAATAAAATGGCTTTAGGGGCACCTGGGTGGCTCAGTGGTTAAAGCTTCTGCCTTCGGCCCAGGTCATGATCTGGGATGGAGCCCTACATCAGGCTCTCTGCTCAGCGGGGATCCTGCTTCTTCCTCTCTCTGCCTGCCTCTCTGTCTACTTGTGATCTCTGTCTGTCAAATAAATAAATAAAATCTTTAAAAAATAAAAAATAAAATAAAATAAAATGGCTTTCAAAACTGCCAGCTTAAAAAGTGGAATTGTTCCACGTTTTAGAAACTGTACAAGAAAAGCTATGAAGAAGAAAACAAATGAAAAAGGAGACGAAAAATAAAGCCATAGTGGTTATTTCAATGCTAAATTGATGGACCATTAAATTTATAAGAGAAATTTTGATGCTAGTAAATGTGAATCTTTTTGAGTTCCTCTGGAAAGGAGAATATTAAAATTGCCTCAGAAGTAAATACAGGGGACCACTGAAAACCTTCTTCCTTCATTTGTCCATTCAACAGATTTTACTGAGTACCTAGTATGTCGAGAACCAAGTAAAAAAACAGAATAACCTGGCAGCCCAAAACAAGATAGAAATCAGAACTCAAGCCTGATGAAAGAAAATGAAAAACAAAAACAAAAGAGGGTCATGCATAATTTTTATTTATTATCATTATATCTTACATTTATTGAAGACCTGCTAAGTATTGGCACTGTGCTAAATGCATACGTATATTATGGAAGGCACTCCCATCCCCAGATCATTTTAGCAAATGAAATTATTTCAGCCTCTGACCTCTGACCTCTTATATTCCCTCACATAGTTTCATATTCTGTTGTTTCTCTCTTAACAAGAAAAAGAACCTGGTATCATTCTGATAACACCTTGGATTAATTCAAATTCCCCTAACCTGGGAAAGCCACTAGCATCGCTGTCAGATTGAAAGGACTAGACCCCATCTGGATCATTATTTGCTCAGGCACACCTGAATAGTGTGTCCCTCCCAAGCCCCCACCCCAACACTCCCCCCACCAGCATTCTCAGTCCTATGAGTGTGCACATTTTACATAGACTGTGGAACATAGTTTAGACGGAGGCCCATCCACCCTCTGGGCTGCCAGAAGGATGTTGTAGAATTCCTGAACAAACTTGAGGCTCTTCACTACTGAGAACAGTCTAGATACTCACTTTACTCACAGCAAAGTTCAAATGAGATAGTCTATGTGACTAGGCTTTTTAAATGCCATACAATACCATATAAATGCTCTGCTTTATATCTCCACACCAAGCTACCCTGAGCCAGGCTCCACATGGCTCAGGACTTGCGAAGGTCTCCAACTAGACTCCAAGTGACAGGAAGTTAAGAGACTGGTAAAATGTATTATCGTGGCCTACAACTGTAAGAAGTAATTTTTTTTCTTTTTTGTACAAGGGCCAACTCAATACAAGTGAAACTTATGCAGGCTGCAAAAAATTGTTGAAGAAATGAAGAGATTTTCTACAGACCCCACAACCAATCAGTCCAGAGCAGTAGCTAGAATTAATCCATTTCATTTAAGGCAATATTTACTGATGGGTGCTGAAGAAAAGAAAATAAATAACCTGAGCCCTGCATCCCCCACAGTTAGCTTCCTCATGGCCATAAAATCTTCATTCTTGGTTGGATTGTGCTCCTACGAATGACATCGTCGCCACCAGTTTTCTAGAAGAACCAGCTGGCCGGGGGCCTGCTGGAGAGAGTGTGCGACTCTCCTATGATTCTGATGCCAGCAGGTCACACTGGGTCATGGCCAGTTCTGGCCATTACCAGCTCTGTCATCCAGGATGTTCCACTCCCAAGACTGCACCTCTACCTGCCACCCTGAAGACCAGCATTTTTTTAAAAAAAGATATTATTTATATATTTGAGAGAAAGAGAGAGTGAGCAAGAGAGAGTGAGCGAGAGAGAGCGCGCAAGCTGGGGGAGCAGGAGAAGGAGAAGGAGAAGCAGGCTCCCCACGGAGCAGGGAGCTGGACACAGAGACTCAATCCCCGAACCCTGAGATCACGACCTGAGCTGAAGGCAGACGCCCAACTGACTGAGTCACCCAGGCACCCCAAAGACCAGCTATTCTTTAAGATTATTCTTCTGGTTGCCCTGGAGAGTGTCTCCCCAATTCCTTTTCTTTGTATTAGTTGAAGAGCATTGGTTTGAGTTAAAACTAGAGGGCTACTTGCTCAGGCTGCTGGATGCTTCTGAGTTAACTGAAGTTTTAACACATAAAATTCAACACAGGTCAGCAGTTCTGACCGGTTAGACCCTACTCTCATGGTAGTAGGGTAATATGATATAGGCCACAGGAGAAAGTCTAATGATGAAGAAATCCCTTGGCAACCTCTATCATCAAAATATTTGAATTTGTCCTCCCAAAATAAGAACACTTAGCAATCTTTAGTGACTTGGAGGAATTTAATCTATCTGAAGAATAAAACTAGGTTAAAAAAAATTTTTTTTCAAAGGAAAAGAGAGTATCAGATAGCCAAGACACTGGAGACCAACAAGAACACTGAGGTCTGAGACAAGAACATTCACAGAAGGAATGCTTGGGTATGAAGAAAACAGAGACCACAAAGAAAAGATCAACCCAACTCTGTAGCTTCAAAAAGAAGGGCAAACCAAGGGGACATCTGAGGATGAAATGTGTAACAGATTGAGAAACTTCATCAATAAAGTGACTGAATTTGAAGATATCAAGGGGAGGGGAGGCAGAGAAACTAAATCAAAAGAAACTACGCTTTTCTGCACAAAGCACACAGTTTTTTTGGAGAGGCCCAAACTTCACAAGGAAAGGATTCTTATTATTGTTTGTTCTTTCCCATCACAGCAGCCTAGCTGGGAAGCGATAGAGTCAGCTAGAAAAACACAATGCAGCCTTCTGTTCTGGGGGAAGTGGAAACAAAAAAAGAGGTCCAAGGTTGCCTCCTTCTTACCCACTCTGGGGGCACATTTTTATGCCATTGTTGTGCTGTGTGGTTTTCTTCTGGTTGCCATAGTATCAGAGAGACAAATGCCTTGCTTCCATTTTAAAGCTGAATTCTCTTACAAACAAAATTGTTTCCATTTGAGATATTCTCCCCCTCATTCTCCACCAGAACAGCTTTCAAAAGAACGTGTCTTTTTAAAATATAGATGAAATTCATTGCATCCTTCTGATGACCAAAAAAAAAAAAAAACCATTTTTCTTTTAAAAAATTAGAAAGTGCACAAAAATATCTATTGAATGAATGAAATTGCCCTATGAGATGACCAGTAATTCACATTTTGGCATATTTATTTCATGTCTTTCCTCTGTGTGTATATATATATATATATTTTTTATATTATATGGTACATAATTGTAGCCCTGTTACGTATCCAATTGTGCAAGTTCTTTTTTCTTTATATCCTATAGATTCACTCTCTGAAAGCAGGGCTATAAACCCAGCTAGGTCCTTATAGACCTTTAACATTTTCTTCATTTGAATCCTACATATTCTTATCAAAAGAAGAATTTAATAAGACAGAAGTTGGCCTTTATGTCCCCATGAATCTAAAAGTTTATGAAAAGTTAGCAGCAGGGAAGCATGAGTTAACTGTATTCAGAAATGCTTGCAATGGCCATTTCCTTTCCATTAATTCATGCCATTAAAGAGGGAGTACAGATCGCATCATACATTATCCTGGGTTTGTCTGGACAGCAAAAAAATCTGAGAAGGTAAATATAAAATGTCATGATTTTTCTTTCAATAATTACGTTTTCTCTACAGGTACCACAATACTTTACAATTAGTAATTCATTAGCTCATTCATTTTTTTTTAAGATTTTTATTTATTTATTTATTTGAGAGGGAGAAAGAGCACCAGCTGGGGAGGAGGGGCAGAGGGATAAGCAGACTCCCCGCTGAGCCTGGAGCATGATGACACCAAGGGGCTCATCCCAGGACCCCGATATCATAACCTGAGCCAAAATCAGTCAGAACCCTGAGATCCTGACCTGAGCAGAAGTCAGATGCTTAACCAACTGAGCCACTCAGGTGCCTCTAGCCCATTCATTCTTGAAAAACAAATTGAGATTACTTGGCTAGTCCCATAAGGCAGGAAACCAGACTCTGATGTATGTAAAAACACCAAACGAAGACAGTTTGTATCCCACTTTTGCACCACACAAAAGTGGTTTCAAATCTAAGCCCAGAAAGTCAGTAGCTGTGTGATCTTGAACACGTTATTAAAATTCCCTGAATCTCAACTCCCTTATCTCTAATAATCTGTACCAGAAAACTACCCAGTCACAGAATTGCACTAAGAATTAGATGAGATGAAATATGGGGGGCAGGGGGAATGTCTCACATCATGCCTGACACATAGTAAGTACTTGGCAACTATTGAAATCCTTTCTGTGGCAACCTGGATTAAACTCTGAACTCTTCCTTAGACCTACGCCATTTCTGTAAGCAATGGTTTTTACATTGTTCGGCACGAGATTAGTGATTTTATTATGTTCTTCAGTTCTTCATTAACAATAATGCTTGGTAAATCCTGCCTCCATCCTCCTCTTAGTAAAAGTTACATAACGTAAAAATTTTCTAATGAAACTAAGAGTCGGGAAGAACAGAAATGTCCATATTTCTAACAGTTTCCTTTTTCAGAATTCCCACCTCAGTAGAGGAAACGAGTTAATTTGTGTACAATCAAAACCAAAAGAGAAAAAAAGACTTCCCTATTCACTGTTAAGAAATCTCCTTAACTATTCTACCAGGGCTTCCAGAATCAAGATTTAAAAGAAAAGGGGGAAAAAATGACGTTTCCACACGTTTCGCATCAATAGAAGGATGTTGAAACTGTGCTGGTAAACAAGCTAAGGAAGCAAAAGCCTCATTAGAACCTAATTGTTTTGTAATTAACCATAATGGAAGCAAATGCTATCATGGGGGTTGCTGGAAAGATTTTTGAAGATCACAAGATTAAGTTAAACCAATTATTTACAAAATCTCCTGATTTAGGGAAATCAGGAGATTTTATATATATAGCAGACACCAAAAAGCATTCTCATTTTTTAATATTGTCAAGATTGGTCTAAGTCCAAATAAACAGAAAAAGTGTGATTATTTTTCTTTTGGATACTATATTTGTTTATTTTGCATGTTTCAATAGAGGTAACTAAAAAAAAAAAAAAA